>JAXQQM020086694.1:0-302972 GCA_034641835.2 Pinus albicaulis
TGCCAACCGCCTTGGAAAACAAAATTTGATTTTTTTGACCCCATTCTCAGAATCAACCCCCTAAATTTAAAAGAAGTTCGTCTAAATTTTTTTATTTTTTTTACATTTAATCCCTGACCTTAGTGGAAAAAAAAAATTACATCTCATCTTACTAACCCCCTAGAATTTTTTTTTTAATATTTTGGGAGCTCATTCTAAGAATCAACCCCTTGCCCCAATCTAAGAATCGAACCCCTCTCAGGCAGGGGGGCTGACTCCTGGGTCTTTGGGCTTGGACAGACACCCACTCATGGATGCGTCCGCCCACAACACAGTGTCATGGGATCCTGTGCTGCGGGCATCCGCAAGAGCCAAATGGTGCCCAAAGGTTGTCGTTGGGATCAGGAGGACACTCATGTGTGGGACGCGCCTGCCATCAATACGACGCCCGTGGGTCACCGTGTTGTGTGAAAATGTGCTGATGGGCAGGTGTACATCACGAGCCACTACACTGCGGGCAGATGCACCCATGTGCAGGTGTCCGTATGAGCCCAACGATAGCCCTTGGGCACATGCCCGCCCGTGACCACATCTGCATGTAGCATGGCAGCACACGTGCCCACAAGTGACCGTGATATGGGCGGGCATCCGCTCATGGGTGCATCCACTTGCGGTACGACCGCCCTAGGTCAGGTGGGCACGACCATTAATCCACTGGGCAGGCAGGGGTCCTGATCGCCCACCCAGCTAACAGTGGCCAGGTGCCAACAACATGTGTGTCCACCCCCCTGTTTGTGTGGATTATTTTCAAATTTTAGATACTATATTTATTTTAATTGGTTTTTTAATGGTAATATGGATGTAAAAAAATGATTTTTTGGAATATAAAAAATAATTTTCATCAAATTCTTCATTGAATGGTCCAAGTAGAAGGGGAACTAACCCCTCAAAAGCGAGAATCTCCTGTTGACAATGTTGTTTCTCCAGAAAATCATTCCAAGTTTTTAAACAGAGCTCGAGAAATATGGATGTAATATGAGGAATAGTGATAATGACAGTTCTTATAAAGCGGAAATTATGGAATTTATTTTCTGCGGGGTGAATATGGGATTCAAACTATGATTAATATTAAAAAAATAAAATTTATAATCAAGTAAATGTTATACAATTAACTAAGATTATTTTAAATTGGAAAAAAATATTGAAATAAAAATGTCTAGGAAATTTAATCTATATTATGTTCAATATTCAAGATAATATTTTTGTAGAAATTTTTAAATAAATCGTAGAAATAAAATTTCGAGGGACATAATTCAGGCGAAAAATTTAGGGAAAACATTTAGAGGGAAAATTTCATTCTTTCAAGTATATATTATCATTGAGAGAGAGATCATCTGCATCATTCTACAAATTATGTTTGAGTGTTATGGATTCCTTTGATACGAAAGTTTCATTTTAGGAAGCTTCAACATCTTTGTTACGTAAAAACTCTATTGATATTGATGAATATAATCACAGAAATAGTGACAAAGGGTAGGATGAATAGTTTCCAATAGATAGAGAGTCAAATTTTCCACTTATCCCTAATCCTATGGACTATGAGGGTAGCAGTGACGAAGGCCAAGATGAGGAATTTCCAAAAAATAGAGACTCGCAATTTCCACTTAGTCTTAATCGTAAGGAATTTGGGAGCAATAGTGATGAATGACAGGATGAAGAATTTTCAGTAAATAGAAACTCACATTTTCCACTTAGTCCTAATCCTAAGGACTATGACAACAATAGTGATGAATGGAAATTTGTAGAGTTTTCAATGGATAGAGAGTCACATTTGCCACTACTCCTTATCCTAAGGACTATGGGAGAAATTGTGATGAATGGTGGGACGTAGATTTTTCAGTGGATAAAGAGTCACATTTTCCACTTACTCCTAATCCTAAGTACTATGAGAGAAATAGTGGTGAATGGAGGGATGTAGAATTTTCAGTGAATAGAGAGCCACATTTTCCACTTAGTCCTAACCCTAAGTGCTATGAGAGTATCAGTGATGAAGGACAGGATGAAATAATTTCTATAAATAAAGAGTCACAGTTTCCACTTATTCCTAACCCTATGGACTTTCAGAGCAGCAGTGATGAAGGGAGGGATGAAAATTTTTCAATAAATAGAGAGTCTCACTTTCCACTTAGTCCTAATCATATGGAATAAGAGAGCAGCAATGACTAAGTCTGGGATGAATAATTTCCAATAAATTGAGATTTAAAATTTCCACATATTCTTAATCCTATGGACTATGAGAGAAAAAATGATGAATGGAAAGTTAAATATGGTGAAGAATAACCTCCAAGTCAATATTTCAATATCATAGATCATGGTATTTCAGATTTTCATGCTGCCGAAGATGGCAATGAATATTTTTCAAACAATGATGGTGGTGAGTTTCCTAACTATATTCAAAATGGTCATAGTATAGTATTCCTCCTAATAAATATGGAAATTCGTGTTCAAAGAATGATGAAATGATGCAGATGTTTCGAGAAAATATTGTATCTAGGAGTAGGAGTAGACCTTTTGGTATCAGTCCAAGATGTTCTAGTTATATAAGGGGTAGAGTAGAATAGCTCACGAGAAGAAGTTTTATAAGTGATCCCATTTCAAGTGACTGTTGTAAAAAGGATTTCTTGAAACATGTCGATTTTATGTTTTCTTTGGAGAAATGGAAGAACTATTTGTTAATGAATAAAAGCATGCAAAATTCATATTTAGTGGGGTGCATTCAATCTACACTGGTAGGTTATGATTATCATATTAGGTCTTTATTTTTCTCTAGAAAGGCTTTCAAAATGTTTCATTAAATCGGTAATTTTCGTCTATCAAGAATCCAAGATAATTTGGAAAAGGATCTACATATTATTCATAAGTTCATCATAAACAAGAGTTTGAGCCACTAGAAAACACTGCAATATCATTGTTGCAAGACTTCTCTTCAAAACATGGAGAGTTTTTTCCAAATAGAGATAGAATACATATTCCAAATAATTTATCATGACGAGAATTATACAACTTATACAAGGAATTTGCCAAAGCTGTTGAAGGAAATGGTCGTTTGATTACATATCAATATTTAGTGCAGATATGGAGCAGATAATTCAACAATGTTCATATTCCTAAGAAGACAAGGGTGGGGGTTTGTCGTACATTTGCTTCTCTAAAATAGAAAGGAATAAATGTCAAGGAGCAGAAAGAGGTAAGCATTCGTAACATTATTATTTTAAATTGTATAGTGATCAACTATGAAATGTATTTATTAATAGCTTTATTTTATTTTATGTGTAGATTCCATTGTCAAAGAACTTCAAGAGCATCATGAACAACAAACAAGTTAAAGGAAAAAGTTGTACAAGAATCAAAAGAAGTGTTATGATAATCCAAATAAATATTTGGGTTTGGTAATTGATGGTATGGACCAGAAGAAAACCATTCTTCCACAGTTTGTTCGTACACCCAAAAAATTGTAGGAGGAAAATTTTATCCAGTTTCATTTAGTTGGTTGTATGGACTTCACTGGGAGAACATCACCAAGAGTTTACTTCATAGCTCCAAATATCCATAATGATGTAAATCTGAAAATAACCATAATTCATGAGGTAATTTCTCATTGGTGTGGTAATATTCTTGAAATGTTGTATCTACAATTAGACAACTCTCAACGTCAAAACAAAAATTAGATTGATTTTGGATATCTAAACATGCTTGTTGAATTGAGAATTTTTCATCAGGTAAAGGTTTGTTTCCTTATTGTTGGGCACACTCATGGCCATATTGATCATATGTTCAGTCGTTTTTCAGTAACATTGAGGATGGAGGATGTCGGGAGTTCGCCATCATTAATTGAATGTATTAGGAAATCATATATGACAGAGCCTATTTTCCATGTGTTAGAAGAAATTGTTGAAATGTGAAGGTTTATTCTAGGATCACATTGTTAGGAGAAATGTGTTGAACAACTTAATGAAATTAGCCTCCAACATCAATTTTGTATCAAATTTTTTTTGGGAAAACACTCATATGGGGCAAGAAGTACACAACTACTACAAAATGGGCATTGTCATCAGGTTTTGAATTTTTCAAGTTTATTCTAGATCATCCAATATTTGCAGCAAATATAGTGTTATTACAATCATTTAGTGAAGTTCATAATGCATGAAGGAAGAAGATAGATATAGATTATTCTAAATGCCTGGAAGAAATTAAAAAAAAACATTAGATATACATATGAATACTTTGATGTTGTTGATTCAGTTTGGTGGGAGTATTGTTTCAATGATCATAGTGATATCATTTTAAGTCCATCAAATGAAGATATGCTTCTGAAGACTCCATTTATTTGGCCACAAAATATGTCAAATGAACAAGAGGAAACAAACATTGTTGAACAACAACAATCACAAGGTATTATTAATTCTACACAGGTGGAGGAAAGAGAAATGTATATGGGTTCCAAAAAATCTCGTGCTCAATGTGAAGCCATGGAAGACCTTTACAGGGGTTCAATATAGGATGTTAAGGAGGGTTTCATGATCGCAAGGTTACCACATAAATGTCTGCATGGCTGTCCATTATGGGTTTCCAAGGTTATAAAGGTCATTACATAAAATGAAGATGTTACAAGTGTTGAAGTACATTGGTATGCCACAAACACACACCCATTCAATGGTGTGTACACACCAGAGATCGTAGTTGATAAAAAAAACTGGTGGAAATAGAAAAATAAATGGTACAAATATAAATCATCACCGCATAGACCTACTAAAATTAGAGGTAGTTGACATACTTTTTTATGACCTCAATATAACAAAGAGAGGAACTCTTCGCTCTAGGAAGATAGAGATTTTGAAGAGGTTGTTACCAAAATAAATAGTGTTTAGATGAAATTCTACTTAACCCGGTCATAGATCTAGAAGACTTTTGAAACCTCAAGTGTTGGGCATGCATATTGACTGAGATGGGGAACTAGTTGATAAAAGAGAATAATATGGAACATCTTCATCTGCATCTAGTCATTCATCTGAAGATGTGAATTCTGATGGTGTGTAAGAAAATATGAGTTATTTTTAATTAATGTGTAAGTCATTCTATATAAATAATGTTTGCATTGAGCAATGAAAATGATATTTTAACTTCCATATGATCTTACATGAAGTTATGAGACATTTTTATGTTTATTGGATTATCTGTTTTAATTATGATGAATTCATTATTCTAAAATATTTTCAATGCAATAATAACTTGAAGAGATATTTTATGTTTCATTGGGATATTTTAGTCATATAATTTGTTCATAATATCACAGTTGAAATATGTTGAAAAGTTAATGTTTTTTAATTCTATGGGTGGGAAACTGTGAAATATCTTTTATCTTTAATATTATGGTTGAAAACGATTAGAATTTTAGGTATTTTTAGCGTCATGGCAGTATATGTGAAACAAAATGGACAAAAATTATTGGAATTTAAATGTCTTTGAAATCCCATTATTTTATATTTAACGTCATTACTAAAAATATGTTTAAATTGTACCCCGAAAATAAAAATAGTATTATAACACCAACGTTGGTGTGTTTTTTCCATTTATTTGGCACATGAAAATTGGTTTTACTGCCATTTTTAAAAAATGTTGCAAATTAACCTTGAAAAAAAATAAAACCTCATTCTGAGGTACAGACCCTTCATTTTCAAGTTTTGTTTCATGTTTTTTGGGGGTTTTTTTGGCTAGAGCTCCTGGTTTCAGTTTATAGTTGTCGTTTCAAAGTTTACGTTGTTTATATTAGAATGTACAAGAGTAGTCAATTATTTTTCTTGGTTATCATGCATACTCACGTTCTATGTTGAGTAAGTTATAATTATTCACATTCAATGTTTGTTATTAGTCCATATTCTGCAAGTCATTGCCTTAGTGGTTTCTTGTTTTTTTTCCTATGGATGTGAAAAATCATAGTGTATCTTATTTTTCCATTGTTTTCAATGTTGTTGATATTACTGGTGATGGAGATCATGTTTAATTTAGTTTTATGTACTTTTGGCACTGTCTAAACTTATTTATCCATAATAATAAATGAGGGTGGACACTATAGGGGAGAATATTCAACATGTTAGTATTGTTGTGATTTTTTCTATTTACATTGACTTGATGTGGAAAATGGTGAAATTTTACAGTGTAAATACTAAACATAGTTACCAATCAAATGAGAAATATTACCTCAAAATGAGAACCCTAACCCAAAAAAACTCAGAAAACATGAAAAAACAACTCAAAAATGAAAAGTGTGTCTTTCAGAATGCACTTTTTTTAGCACCAAATTTCAACATTTTTTTTAAATTATGCTAAAAACCAATTTTTTTCTTGAAAAAAGGATTGAAAAAACACCCACAAAACAAAAAAATGTTGATCGTAGAATAACATCGCCAATTTTTTGTGTGCAAAAAATAGCCTGAAAATGAAAAGTGTTGACGCTAGAATAATGTTGTCAATTTTTTTGTATGCAAAAAACACCTTCAAAACCAAGAGTGCTAATGTTCGAATAACGTATTTTTCTTTTCGAGGTAAACTTTCAACAAT
This sequence comes from Pinus albicaulis, assembly GCA_034641835.2. Taxonomy (NCBI): domain Eukaryota; kingdom Viridiplantae; phylum Streptophyta; class Pinopsida; order Pinales; family Pinaceae; genus Pinus; species Pinus albicaulis. The sequence goes on from JAXQQM020086694.1 coordinate 6,598, forward strand.
TTTAATAATGAAATTAAAGATAAAATACCATGACTCTCAAAAACCTTAAAATTTCAACGATAAACATGGCATTAAAGATCAAATATCAAGTCTTAAAATTCCAACGATTTTAGGCATGGTATTAAAGATAATCTAGTATTGTATCTCCGAAAAGCCTTAAAGGTAAAATGTCATAGTTATGAAAATAAAATTCCAATAATTTTAGGCATGGTATTAAAGATAAAATATCACTTGTAAAAATAAAAAATAAAATAAAAATTTCAAAAATAAAATAAAAAAGGGAAAATTTCAAAAAAACATACAATTTAAAGAAAAAATTTAACCGAGATTTTTTTTTTCAAGTTTAATAATAATAACAATAATAATAATAATAAATCACATAATTAAAAAAAATGATAAAATAAAAAATTCACAAGTAATTAATTTTAAAAAAATTATTTAAAAAAAATAAATTTAAATTAAAAAAATAATAATGATAAAAAATAAAATTAAAAAATATTAAAATTTAAAAGAAAATTTAAATAATAATATAAATTAAAAAAAAAAAAATATACAAATATATGAAAATAAACATTTTTAGATTAAAAAATTAACAAAAATCCTTTTTTTTAAAGTTTAAAAAACTTTAAAAAAATAAAAAAGATAAATAAAATAAATAAATGAAATAAATAAATAAAAAAGTAAAATTAAATAAAAAAATAAAAAAATTAAATAAATTTAAAAAAATTAAAAAATTAAAAAAATTAAATTAAAAGAAAACAAAATAAAATATAAAAAAAAAATGTGTTTGTTGACTGCTCGATAGGCCGAGACATGTCGCCCCAGGGCGACATGGGTCGATTATGGGAATCGACCCCTGCCGCCCTAGGGACTGGCGGGAAACTGCCCGTCGGTCGAGCCCCATGGCCCCTAGGGCAGCTGAGGTCGATTCTAGGAGCTCTTTCGTCGCCTGTCAACTGACCTTCGCAATGGTGGGGGTGGATTCTAGGAATCGACCCTTGTTCTAGAAACAACTCAAGTTAGAATGAAATGAAACATTTTCATCTTAAACAAAAGGAATTTATTCGAAACAAAGACGATTCCATATTTAAAAAGAAATCATAATATAAAGGGGACTTAATTAACAGTATTACCCGACACAGTTCAATAATAAATACGAAATTTCCCCATAACCATTCAAATTGCTCAAGAACAGGAATGTAGGAAGTAAGACAAGTTTCACATATAAATGACTGTAGGATAAACGAAAATCTTTAACAAGGTTGAATAGAACTTACCATAACAGAAAAATGACAACGCAAATGATTGAGGAGGAAACACTGTGAGTTTTCTTCCATTCGGTCTTGGATTCTCGAACACCATCACGGAACAAAAAACGTAAACCAGAAAATGCAGGAACTAAAACATTTGAATGACAGAAGAAGTTAAAATGATATGCAAACTATAAATTCAGGCAAAAATCCCACCATCCACGTGTTGGATGATCGAGAGTAGAGAGACGTTTTGGAGATGAGTACTGAGAACTCCTCGATCCCATTGAAATCAAATCCCAAGAAAAATCATAAATTATGTTTGAATTAAAAACTGAGGTACCATATCACATGGGAAATCTCAAAACTTAGTAAATGTGACGGGTGAAGGTCGTGTCTAGCTATTAAGTCACCTGGGCATACAAATTAGGAGTACGAAAAATTAAATGACTTCGCATTAATATCTCAACAAACCTAGAAGGTGTCATTCGTATACGAATGAGGGTTTAAGGGTTGGGAGCATAGATTTAATATTCGTTGGGTAAATCATTAATTCGAATGTTTGAAAATGATCAATCAATCAGTATAAGCCATATAAATGATATGCATGTTAGATAGAGAGGCCTAAAAACATAATTTTATGCCTATGCATTGATTTATAGAAAAATAGGTATAAGGAGGAAGTAGAAGAAAAAATAAAATACCTTTATTATTAGTAGTATAACTTCGTCATCTTTCGACGAAATGGAAACTATGAATTTGTGGAACTAAAATCAAGACATTGTCGAATTAAGATAGTGACTTATAAGCACAATTAGAGTATTGGATAATTAGTTCAGTCAATGACATCAACTGTCAATTAGTCTTAAACTAATGTGAGTATTATGAAGGAAAAAAATAAATAAAATTTTGAGAGGTATTACAAATGGTATTGGAGCATTAGCTAAAACACTTGGAAAATTATGTGGTCCCACATAAATTATATGATGTTGTAAAAGGTTTATGAATTTTAAATTCTGCTAATGTTATTTTCCTCTACAGTGAACCATACTGAAGAATACAACTGTGAACCATGACTGAAGGGGATGAGCTATATGTAGATCTGAGTGATGGAGAAAACACGCCAAATCCCAATGCTCCATTGATGGCTATGTTTCATAGAATGCAACGAGAAATGGCACAGCTCAAAAGCCACAATGACAGGCTATATTTAGCCAGTGAGGAGAAAAATAGACTAATAAGGGAATTGAATTCTCGGAATAACCAGGAGGGTGAAGGTTCTAGAAGGAAGAGAAAAGAAAGGGTCAACTTCTTAGAAGATTCTGAGAAAGATGATGCCTTTAGATAACAGTCTAGAAGAAAGAAGGAATTGCAAGGTGAATTTTGGAAAATTAAACCTCCCTCCTATGATGGAGAAAAAGAAGAAGATGCTGAGGCATGGCTTCTGAATATGATAAATTACTTTTAGGTGTACGAATATGAAAGTAACTTAAGAGCCAGGTTGGCTATTTATCAACTGCAAGGTAAGGCTACCTTGTGGTGGGAGGAAACAAAGGTGTTGCATGCCATTGATGAGAAAGTGGTGACTTGGGAGGACTTTCAAGTCAATTTTAAAAATCGATACTTGAACGAAAGATACTATGACGACAAAGAAAAATAGTTTCATGAACTTAGATTGAGACAACTCATAATCGATGAGTTTGTAACCAAGTTCACAAATATGCTACATTATGTATCTTATATCAAATAAGAGAAAGAAAAGGTGCAAAGGTTTTTAAATTGTTTGCCTATTGTTTATATGGAAAAGATAGAGTTCGATAACCCAGAAACAATGGATGAGGTAGTACGGAAGGCTAGATTATGCTACCAGTAATTCAAGGGTAAGATGGAGCAAGGAAAGAATTGGTCAAACAAAGGTGGTTTCAGTGGAAAGAAACATAAACCAACCTATTTGAAAAACTTTGGTAGGAATCACCAGAGAAAGAAATTTAGTAATGTGAGTGAAAATCAAAATGTTCAATCTCAAACTGGATCAAAACCAATGAATGGGAATAATAAAAAGGGAGGGACTGTTAAAATGAGGGAACATTTGAGTGTTGGGGTTGTGAAGAACCTCATTTGTTGAGGGACTGTCCACATAGAAATATCCAAACAGTGCAAGTATTGCGTGAGGCCACTATAGTAAATGATGTAGCCAGGAACATCCCAAAAATCAGTGCTGCCTTAGAAGATCATCAAGCAGCACACCAGTCCACCATGGTTGAGATGCAAGGTATGATTGTTGAAAAATATGTTATATTTTTAATAGATCCAGGTGCATATTTGAGTTATATTAGTCCTCAAATGGTATAAAAATGCAAATTAAAGTCAGAGAAGTTTCAGCATTCTTGGCTAGTATAGTTAGCCACTGGTACAAAATGAAAAGTAACTCACAAGTTACCTCAAACAACCATTAATCTAAATGGATACCAAAAAGAATTAAATTTAAAAATTCTATCATTAGGGTCTTATGATGTCTCAATATGGATGGTCTGGTTAGAAAAACAAAAAGCTATGATGAATTGTTTAGACAAGACCCTAAATTGCATTGATAAGGATGGAGAACCTGTAATAATCAAAGGGAAGCCTAAACCCATATCTGTGAGGAAAATCTCAGCCCTTCAGTTAAAGAGAATTGCTAGAAAAGGTTATCAGGTGTATTTTGTACATGTAGAAGAGTTAGGACAGAAAACAGAAGAAAATATGCTAGAAACATTACTAGTGGTAAGAGAATTTAAAGATGTTTTCCCAGATGAAATCCCTCATGTCCCCCACCCCGAGAGAGAAATCGATTTTTCAATTGATTTAGTACCTGGAGCAACTCCAGTTTCTAAAGCCCCATATAGAATGAGCACTCTTGAATTAATGGAGTTAAAAATGCAGCTACAAGAGTTGCTGGACAGAGGTTACATCAGACCGAGTGTATCCCCCTGGGGAGCACCAGTACTGTTTGTGAAAAAGAAGGATGATACCTTCTGAATGTGCATTTATTACCGTCAATTAAACAATCTGACAATCAAAAACAGATATCCATTACCAGGATAGATGAAATTTTTTATTAAGTTAGAGGGGCAACACTATTTTCCAAGATTGATTTAAGGACTGGTTACCACCAGTTAAGGATTAAGGATGAAGACATCAGAAAGACAACATTTAGAACTTGGTATGGACACTATGAATTTGTGGTCCTACCGTTTGGGTTGACAAATGCACCTGCCAATTTTATATGTTTAATGAATAGTGTCTTGAATAAATACTTAGATAAGTTTGTGCTATTATTTATCAACGACATTTTAGTCTATTCAAAAAGTGAATCAGATCATAAAGAACACCTCAGAATTATTTTTCAAACTCTCAAAGAAAATCAGTTGTATGCTAAGTTTAGTAAATGTGAGTTTTACAAGGATAAAATTCAATACTTAGGGCATATAATTTCTGAAAAAGGGTTGGCTGTAGATCCTGAGAAGATAAAAGAAACTAGATAATGGCCTGTACCTACGGATGTCTCATATATAAGATCCTTTATGGGAATAGTGGGATACTACAGGAGGTTTGTATAAATATTTTCAGCTTTAGCCTATCCCATAACTTCACTACAAAGGAAAGGAGTAAAGTTTGAATGGACTAAAAAATGTCAGAATATTTTTGAACAATTGAAACTAAAACTTACTACAACACCTATTCTTAAGATTGCAGACCCAAATCAAGAGTTTGTAGTATGCACAGCTGCTTGCGGAGAAGGATTAAGGGGAGTTCTTCTACAAGAAAATTCCGTTATAGCGTATGAATCTAGAAAACTTAAGAAGCATGAACATAATTGCAATGTGTATGACCTTGAGCTAGCTACTGTAATACACGCTCTCAAGATGTGGAGACACTATCTTCTAGGAAATAATTTTTTACTAATGACAGATCACATCATCCTAAAGTATTTCTTCACTCAACTAAACCTGAATGCTAGACAAGCTAGGTGGTTATCTTTCCTTAGTGAATTTGACATGGAAATAAGACACATCAAAGGTAAAGAAAACAAGATTTTCGACGCCTTAAGCATATATTCTTGGAAAAATATAAGTAACATTGGGATTAGTGTCAACTTTAACATGGAGGGACTGATTCAAACGGTAGTGGATCAAGACCAAAACTATGAGAAACTTTAGACTCAAACGATGAAAGGAAATGAAAGGGTATACACAAAATTAGAAGGGGTTGATTTTTTATAGAGATAGGTTGTACATCACTAATGTAGAATATTTAAAGTAGGAAATTCTGGATGAATATAAAAAAAAGCCTTATTCTGGACATCCTAGATGCTAGAAATTACTCACAGCTTTGAAAAATAATTTATTTTGGCTTGGAATGAAAAAGGATGTAGCAAACGACTTGGCCAGATGCATTGAATGTCAACAAGTAAAAGTGGAACATCAGCATCGAACTAGATTGTTAAATCATTTACCAATTTCAGAATGGAAATGGGAAATTGTTTCTATGTACTTTATAAATGGTCTACCAAGAACCAAATATCAGCATGACTCTGTGATGGTTGTAGTGGAAACTTTAAATAAATCTGTTCACTTTATACCAGTTCACTCCACTTTTGGGATAGCCCAGGTAGCGACTGTGTTCATGAAAGAGATTGTGAGACTACATGGGGTTCCTAAAATGATAATTTTAGATAGAGACGCAAAGTTCACTGCAGCTTTTTGGAGGAGCTTATTTAGAGGCATGGGTACTAAACTGAATTTTAGTACTGCCTACCACCCCCAAATTGATGATCAAACCGAAAGGACAAACCAAATTTTGGAGGATATGTCAAGAATTTATGTGATGGATAGGCCAACCAAATTGGAAGACTACTTACACTTAGTAGAATTTTCCTACAACAACAGCTACCAAACTTCCATAAAGATGAGTCTGTTTGAAGCACTTTATGGTAGAAAGTTCCACACTCCCATAAGTTGGATTCAACCTGAAGATAAATTGGTACTTGGTCCAGAAGCTTTGCAGGAAATGAAAAAAGTTGTTAGACAGATTCAGAAAAATATCAAGACAGCTCAGGACAGACAGAAAATTTATGTAGACAAAAATGGATTTCACTGAGAATTCAATGTGGGTGATCATGTATATTTGAAGATTAAGCCTAAGAAGAGAAATTTTCACACCGCCATTTATGCAAAATTAGCTCCACGATATTGTGGTCTGTTTGAAGTGCTGGAAAGAGTGGGACCGGTGGCCAATAAATTAGCCTTACCCATTTATATTAAGGTTCATGATGTGTTTCATGTCTCTTTATTAAAAAAATATGTACATGATTCTGCTTACGTGATTGATTGGAATGTGATTCAGGTGGAACCAGAAGGGGAATTCCTTCCAGAGCCGCTTCAAATATTGGAGCGGGAAGAAATTGAACCTCAGAACCAGAAAATAGCCAGAGTAAAAGTGTAGTGGAGGCACTTTACAGCTGAAGAGGCTACTTGGGAAAGAGAAGCTGAGATGATGGAAAAATACCCATCACTGTTTACATAGTGAATTGTTTAATTTCATTTTTTCAACACCGAGGATGGTGTTTGTTTTAAGAGGGGGGATATATAATATCCCTAGTATCTATGCTTTATAAGTGACAATTGAATAAGTCCAAAAGGGAAGTGGACCCCAATGGAGAACTAAGATGTGAAATTATATTTATTTATTAATAAAAATAAATAGAAAATTTATGTGTGGACTGACTAGATTGAGAATGGAGATTTGAAAACCTAACTTCATGAGGATGTGGATAAGGTGATGAGACTTTCTCACCCCTTCTAGAAATCCTTGGAAGGAAAGTTACCAAAAAATTGATTTGGAGATAAAATATCAAATTTCCCCAATGAAGAGGAAAGTAATTGGGAAGAGGAAGAAAAAGTTGTACAAGAAGAAAAGAAAACTTTAAAGTACCTCAATGAGGGAAAGCCTAGGCAAAGCAGGAAGAAATCATCCTAAAATTTCTGGACGCAAAAATTGGAAACAGGCTTGGGAAAGCACTGCTTAAATAATTTTCTCCAGGATAGACAAAGGGTTGTCTATCACTGGAAGCAAAAGGTCTCAGCTCGGGGGTGAGTTATGGAAATAGAACTCTAAGGTTGGGATGAACTAGTTATAGAAATTGGTATGCATGCATAACTAGTATGTTCTATTAAAGTTATATTGATGCTTCAATATGTGTACTGAATTAATGAAGTAGAATGTCAGGCATGTATGGATACAAGTTATTACAATTGAATATTATAGAATTATTTTAAAATTAGATTGTTAATGGTTTCCAATTGTCAAAGTGAAGCCACACATTTAACCGAATTGGTTACCATAGTAATTCCAAACAATATAGTTGTATGGGTAGAAATCGATTTAGTTTCAACCACCAGAATCTCTAAATATGAGCACAAATTTAGATCTGAGGTTAAGAGAGCTAACCGAAAATGACATTTGGTACAGAAGAAAATAAAATATGGACTATTATCTAACAACATTGAATATAGACATCTCTTGTGAAGGTTTAGATCTAATATAACATTTTACAATAAAAGCATGATATAGGGTTATGTATGTGAAAAGAAAAATATTATGTACTGATATGAAATAAATCAAAGTTGATATACATGAGCAACCCTGTCATAATATATTATAAATATGTTCATAGCTGTCTATGCCTATCCTATTTAAATTAATTATTTAGAAAAGTATACAATAGTGAGTGAAGGAAAAGAATCATTGTTATATACAAAACCATAAAAATTATTAGCTGAAATGGTAAATTTGAACTCAAAATTCTGAAGGATTTCATATCAGCATAAATAAGAAAAAAAATTTATACAAAACTTATGAACCAAGATTTGTTTCGATGGAAGTAGACTATTAGTTGGAGACTAGTGCAACATTTTCCATAACTGTGATAAATATTATAATGCAAAATGTTAAAGAGGCTTCTAGACTGATAATTATGTTAAGAGATTTAAAACCATACTGTACTGGAAATTTTCAGTATACCGAAACCATAGATAAACGAGAGAGAAGAAATGCCTATTTTAATACAGCCACTATAAACTGTAGAGAATGCAATAAACCCATACTGAATATATATGTATGCTAGAAGATAAAAAAATATGTATATATATATATGCAGGTATAAAACTACTATGAGATAATTGTGGCCACTATTTATATTAATATGTCATAATATCATAATTAAAATTATTGAGAAATGAAGAAAGAGTATAACTAAAATAGTTCAAATCCATATGCCTGTGTACCTAAATTAATTCAGGAATCAAAACATGACTTGCCTCAAGTTGTGGAACTAGAGAGAAAAAACAATTAAATAAGAACTAATTAAATAAAATTACACAGTTCAGATTTGGGGATAAACCCAGAATGTCCTTATACATATGAAAATAAGTTTTTAAGTAAACAGTACAGCTGGGCTACTATTGTTCTAATGGAAAAAATGTTAAATAGACACATCGGCAGAATGCCAGAATAGGATTGCAATTCTGAATCAAGACCAGAATACTAATAACGAACATGTGCAAGAAATGAGCACTTGGTTAGTTGGAATAATGGTTGTGAGATTGAAAATCGTTGGTAGTATAAGATGGAACCAATCCCAAGTAAACGATACCTGAACACATAGAACAAACAAAATTAAAAACCAAGGGATATTATGTGGATTTCCAAAACAAATAAAGACTGTATTCATTTCATAATTCGTAAATACAACTATACCTTACGAGTGTTAAACACATGATGGTCTCCATAGTATGCACATTGAACCGCTATGAAATCAATAGAAATTCTATTGGAGAGTATATTAAATAACACACTATGTATAAACAAGGAAGGATAACTTGGTTTTTTTTCTAGAAGGTTATACCTTTAGCAGTCGAACAAAGAAACGAAGTCGATATCCATTGAGCGTGGTAGAAGTCGATACTGACAATCGAGTTGTGTCATATTCCCCATGAGGAGAAGGGTTAACTCTATGACTGGTAAAATTCTCCCATATGCAAGAAAATAGAAAAAAAAAACAAACGAAAGAACGTAAGCCAGGATTTCGACTTGGAGAAATCAGAGGCTATGGGAAGCAAATGGGTCGAAACGACTCAAGCTAGAACAAAATGTGACATTTTCATCTTAAACATAAGGAATTTATCCGAAATGAAAACAATTCCAGATTTAAAAATAAATCATAAATAAAGTGGATTGGAATTAACAGTATTACCCTACACAGTTCAATAAGAAATACGGCATTTCCCCACAACTATTCGAATTTCTCAAGAACAGGAATGTATGAAGCAAGACAAGTTTCACATATAGATGACTCTAGGATAAACAAAAATCTTTAACAAGGTTGAATAGAACTTACCATAACATAATTTAATGACAATGCAAATGATTAAGGAGGAAACGATGTGAGTTTTCTTCCATTCGGTCTCGGATTCTCGAACACCATCCCAGAACTCAAAACGTAAACTAGAAAACGCAGGAACTATAACATTCGAATGACAGAAGAGGTTAAAACGATATGAAAACCCTAAATTCAGGAAAAAATCCCACCGTCCATTTGTTGGATGACCGAGAGTAGACAGACGTTTAGGAGATGAGTACTGAGAACTCCTCGATCCCATTGAAATCAAATCCCAAGAAAAATCGTAAATTATATTTGAATTAAAAACTGAGGTACCATACCGCATGAGCAATCTCAAAACTTAGTAAATGTGACGGGTGAAGGTCATGTCTAGCTATTAAGTCACCTGGGCATACGAATTAGGAGTGCGAAAAATTAAATGACTATGCATTAATAGCTCAACAAACCTGGAAGGTGTCATTCGTATACGAATGAGGGTTTAAGGGCTGGGAACATAGGTTTAATATTCGTTGGGTAAATCATTAATTGGAATCTTTGAAAATGATCAATAAATCAATATAAACCATATAAATGATATGCATGTTAGATAGAGAGGCCTAAAAAAATAATTTTATGCCTATGCATTGATTTATAGAAATATAGATATAAGGAGGAAGAAGAAGAAGAAATAAAATACCTTTATTATTAGTAGTAGAACTTCGTCATGTTTCGACGAAATGGAAACTATGAATTTGTGGAATTAAAATCAAGACATTGTCGAATTATGATAGCGACTTATAATTACAATTATAGTATTGGATAATTAGTTCAGCCAATGACATCAACCGTCAATCAATCTTAAACTACTGTGAATATTACGAAGGAAAAAAAAAATAAAAAAAATTGAGAGGTATTACAAGTAGGAGAATTGAGGAAGGAAACTAATTCATTAATATTTTTAAACGCCTTCAAAGTTCAGATAAGACATGATGCAATATTATCGGCTTCTTAGGTTATTTTTCCAACATCTTCAACGACTAATGTTTCATGTATTTAATCAATTTTACAAGAGTGACTTGGCGTAGTGTTTACTGTAAAAGGAATCAATTTGTTATTGAATTTTTGCACCGATGTTTTGTGACTTAACATGGTTTTGACTACCATCCAGAATAAAACTATTGAATGGTGACATATGATCGTGCTTTGCAGGACATGCTACAGGGTTGTGACGTTGAGCTAAATGTGTTGATTATATATTTTAAAAAGATTATGTCATCGTGGAGATTGTTTTAAAAAATCAATGTGTATATATGGAATTTCAAGGACTCGCATAACTCCTCACATGATTGTTTAAAAGGTGCTAGCTCCATGGAAGAGCACCTACCTTATAAGCAGGAGGTTGGTGGTTTGATTTCACTCTTCCCTGACATGAATTAATCAATGATATTGTATATATTTTTAATTTTGGTGGTCATTTCTTAAATCCATGCTTAAAATTTTTTGGTTTCTAGAGATAAGCTTCCTTTCCACCACCTTATACCATCTTAGGTTACCTAACATGGGTTGACTCCACCCATTAGGATATGACATCATAACATAGTGCGAAACTACCTAAAATTCCTAGTTCTCAACGAAGTCACCAAATGAGATGTTTCATTTCATAATTGAAGAAATGATCTCCCTTTGGTTTATTTCAATGGCAAGATATTTTTTTGGATTCATTGTATTATATTATCTCTAAAGATAGAAAAATTATGTTGTATCGTATTTAAATATAAAAAAAAATTATCTCTAGAGAGATAATAGCTATGATTAAAGAAATTTTTTTTCTGTAAATACAATATGTATTTAGTCCCAACTATTTTCTCTTTAGAGAAAAATATGAAATTTTCTCCTAATACACTCACTTAGGGTGGGACCTCCCTCACGGATTCATGTTTTGACTTGGTGATGGCCAACTAAGAAGAAATATTACAATGAATCTAAGCCTATTGTGGGGTGGAATGTGGCTTACCTTTCTTCGGGTATGGGAAGTATTTTGTCTATCATCAAATAAGTAACCATAATAACATAAATTTGTAATGTAAACTATAATTCATAATATGGAAACTATGTCGATGGATTGTGTATTTATGAATTTCCTACTACATAGATATTATATATTGTGTGCTATTTTATTATGTTAGGGTAGGATAAATATAGCTATAATAGGCACCATAGCTATGTAATGTTAATATGCTTATTTGTGTAACTTTATATGATTTTAAGATGGGCCTAAGGTATACATGATGGACTAACCTCTAGTCCTTGTTAGTGTCTATATATTAGATGTTATAGGCCCCCATAAAATAAAAAGGATGAGAAGGCTATGGAAGCTAACCCCTCAGTATCTTGGATAGCCATGATGACTAGTTTCCAATCGAGAGATATTAGTGAGTTTAATCAATAAAGTTTGTATAACTTAGGTAGGGCATATATTCCCTATGTCTCGTGTAGATATTATAAGGTATTTTTGGTGTTTTAGACTTAGAATCAAGGACTCTATCCTTGAGAGGAAGGTAATGCCTAGATGATATTTTTATTCATAAAAAATCCAACGAAAAGGGTTACAGATTTCAATAAAGAATTCTTGAATGGCTACATAGTATGTTGATGGATTTGAAGAGATCAAATGTACTTCAAGAGAAGGTGTCTAGCCAATTAAGTAAGCTAAAGGATTTCACAACCACGATGCATGTTTGTTTATAATAAAAATCATTAGAAGTGCCTCCTTAGTTAGGAGAATAGGTCTAAAGGCCTTAGAAGAGGAAAATCATATGTAATTTCTTATGTGAGTTCCTGTGAGAAGTAAATGGTTACTACTATTGAGGGTGGGGTGCTTAGGTGCCTTTTTGTTTGGGAAGGATCTCCATACGTGAGAAGTCTTCATTCACTTCCCTGTCAAAGTCATTATAAACCCTCGAGACCCATCTACCAACTTTCCGACCATGGAGAAATTTGAGGATTGAAAATTTTTTAATATGGAGGGAAATTTTGGGATGGATTTCATTAGAGAAACAATGTAAAAAATTCTTGATTGGAAGGCCTCATCCTAATCTCTTTGTCATATGGATAACTTGAGGGCCATGACTGAGAACTATATAAAAAGGAATATATAGTTGTCTTCTTTCAAGCATTCGAATTTTGATTTTCAAAGATTATAGAATGCACTAGAGTCTTCTGGAAACTCGTAATGTAGATAGAATCTGAACTTCTATAGCCTAATCAGAAGTTAGGGAATTATTGAGTGTTGGGTTGGGAGATTGAGAGGTCAATGCCAGATATTTTGTAGGAATCATAAGATTAACTACTTGATTATAAAACAATCCACATTTTCCATTAGTCAAAGGTGATGCATTGTTAAATATTGTTAAATGATGGATATCATGTTTGGATCCTCAGGGCCTCATATGAGAGCTTTCTTCCAATTTACCAAATTTGATAAGGGCCCTAAGGTTGTAGATGATATTGTGGCTTTAATGTTTCACTGACATAAATATTACCTGACACTAACATGATTATGATGTGGCACTAATGTGGTGGTCATATGGCATCAACGTGGATGTTGTGTGACATAAATGTGGCATAGACTTGAATATGACATGTTGTTAACATGGAAAAATTATGTGGAAAGTTCATATAGATTAGCATGTGAAATGGTGCTAACATAGAAATTGGATGACAACAAAAAGTGACATGGTTACTAGTTGTCAAGAGGTCGGCTATTGAGTGTTGGTCTATTGTGAGGTCTGAATCCTTATTTTGTGCTTAAATCACAATACTAATAGAGTTCCATTAGGTAATAATGGTTATGATACTTTCATAATAGAGAGGGTTGGCTATTAGCTAATTCACTAAAAATAGTAGCAAGGTATGTCTCGGTGGCTAGGGGCCTCAAGAAGTAAATAGTTAGATGAAAATATATTTGATTCAAGAAGTATTAGAGGATTTATTCCAAAGGTATAGGAATCACAAACTATTAATCAATCATTTTATGCATAAATAATCACAAAATGACTCACACATGACATTGAAAGGAAGATTATCACATACAAGTTGAATCCATCAATGAACATCTTCCACTCAATTAAAACCCTTATTTGATAAATACTTTTAGACTCTTCACTTGTTTGATTGAATAATCCTCATTTTTTTATCCTCTTTTCCTTTTTGTGTAGTTCTCACATGATGTTGAGAATTAGCGGCTCATCTAATATAGAAGGACTTATTCCCACTTTTGAAATGTAAAATAAGGAGTCAATATGTCCACTTTCATTCCATTGGTTGCTAATATGCCTATTCCCGCTTTTATGTGCCATACATTAGGTGTTTCTATTGGGGGAGTACCTTTAAAGTTAGTGGAAGGTCCTTTGTTGGCCACAACGGTACTACCTTGTTGACCACGACGGTACTAAGTGAATGACATAGGTGGAACTAACCAATTATAGACCATGGACAATATTAGTAGAAAAATTTCATAGATATACTTATTTTCCATGCTTTTCCAATAAAATATTCTCCACTTTCCTTTTCCTTTTTTAAATGATTCCCATAAATTTTATAAAATAAAATTATTTTATGCTAAAAATCTTGAGAATTTTATAGACTATATAAAATTGTTATATTTATAGATGAATATGACCAAACAATTTAAGTAGTTAGTAGGGTTTTTCATGATTTCTACACCTTACGATAAATTTTCTTGTTTAAAATTTTTTGTAATGTAGACAGTTAAGAAGATTCTAGATAGCCTCAAACCTAGTGCTAACTCAGGGTGGAGGAATGCAAAATCCATAAATGTAGATGGATATTAGCCTATAGTACCAAATATTAGGCCGGTTTAAAGACATGAGATTCAATCCTTTTAGCTTTGTACTTGTTTCATGGTTGTTCAAGGCATATATGAAAGAGATGTTAGGAAATAGTAGATGAGAGGAATACGATTTTGTAGTAGCCAATTAGACCATAATGTCAAAAGAAACTTGGTTGTAAGTGGCTCTTTCTTTGTGTTTACATTTTCAATACTAACTAAAACAAAGAAGAGCAACGAGGTTACCTTCTAGCTAGGTTTCCTGCTATTTTAAGTTCCCTAAGATGCATATTGTGTTCATTTGTGTGGATGATTTGTTGATTTACATGTTCTTTGGTTTTCATATTTTAGTTACTCTCATAAATTTTAGTAATAAAATAGTTCTCACAAATACATATTATACTTAACGCCTAATCTCTATGGTCCATAATCCATATAACTCATAACTTTGCTATTTTAATTTGGTCTTATGATCCATAACCAATATAACTTTGGACTTATTATCTTACTTTGTTTTTTACTAAATCTAATGACCATGTTATTTTCTTATTTTATTTAAATGAAGAATTTCATATATTATTTATAAAAAATATCCTTTATTCACATTGAGTTGATAAAATTTTAATATTATTAAATCTAATATTCTCCAGATTTTACATTTCATTACGGTTACTTCTATCCCTATCAATGCATGCAACGCTTATCACTTCTCACTATTATCTTTTAAGGTAAATATTATAATTGTATAATAAATATTTTAGGCATGGAATAGTTTATGATTTGTCAGCCGATTTCATAATAACTACATGACATATCACAACCACCATAGTTGATGTTGATGACAATGTAGGTGCATACAACGTATTTACGAAAACAATAATAGAAAGTGGCATGTTACATTCTTTTTAAGAGTTAAGTTAATCCAAACTGCTTGAAATGATTAGTTCCACCCCTTCAAACGGCTAGAAACCAAACGGCTATAACAATTAAAAATTCAATTAATTTTCAATGTCAAAAAATACAGATAAGTAATTTTATTTAAGATAATTAAGAATACAAAAATTGATACCAATTTGAATGTAATGATGAAAAATTAGTATTAGTAGTATTTAGTATTAATTATTAAATTAATGAAAACATTTTAAAAGAAAGATTAGAATTTTCGGATGATGGGAATCGAAATTTGAATTAGACGTCTTTGGATCTTGATCTAAATGTGGGTCATAAAAAGCATTTAAATTGAACGTGGATGAGCAGTGGGTGCTACGGTAGGGAGAACGTTGAAAACGAACAGTGCTTTTGTCTCATTCACCTTCGCTCCTTGTCGTACGGCTAACAGTGCTTTTCTGTGCAATATATAAACCAGTTGAGATCACATTGTCTCATTCACCTTCGCTCCTTGCCCTGAATTCTCGGCTCTCTGTTCTTTCTCTCTATGTAGTTTTTGGAGCGCTCCTCTTTGTTCTTTGCTTGTATTTGTACTGAATTCCAGGCTCTCTGTTCTTTCTCTCTGTGTTGTGGTGTGGTTTTTGAAGCGCTCCACTGTGTTCTTTTGTTAGTCTTTGTGTTGTCTTCTGTCTTCTGTCTTCTGTCTTCTGTCTATGTTGGGAGTCTTGTTTTTATTGTCGTTATATGCATGTTTGTGGATATTAGTCTATCAGAGAGTGACACACAATTTTCAGTCAGAGACTTTGATGGTGGTGTGAATGGCGGGATCTTAGAAGTGGTCTCCAACTACTACGGTGTTAAGAATGTTAATTGTAAGCGTAGATTGGAATTAATTTGAATTTTAATTTAAAAGGGGAAGATCGAGATCCAGATCTGTAGTTTAGTTTCATTATTATATGGTTTTTTGATACTACATTACACTAGATATAAATATTTGTGTT
This sequence comes from Pinus albicaulis, assembly GCA_034641835.2. Taxonomy (NCBI): domain Eukaryota; kingdom Viridiplantae; phylum Streptophyta; class Pinopsida; order Pinales; family Pinaceae; genus Pinus; species Pinus albicaulis. The sequence continues at coordinate 23,005 of JAXQQM020086694.1, forward strand.
TTTCTTTAGCTTTTTACATCAATTGCAATTTGTTGATTGAATCCTGACTTGTGATTTTTGACTTTGCAGACAAATTGGGGGGTGTGAGCAGGGCTGGGATGGGATGTAATAATTTAAATTGGCATTGGATTTCGCTTGGTGTTCAGGTACAAAGTTCATGTTTCCTCTACTTCTGATAAGTAATACATCTGTCTTTTTGTTTTGTTGCCTTTCATTATGAGAAACAAAAAACATGTTCCTTCACTTACCTGCACCCACTTTAATTTCTTCTGTTCCTCTGTTTGTGTTCTGCAAAACATAAAAAAGAATAAATAAAACCCTCGTATAATGGTGTATTTGTGTGCATTGATGAACGACCCTTTCTGCACATCATCTTTTTCTTCGCTATTCGTGTTGAATTTCTCCATTCTTTTTTCTATTCAGTTTAATTATTTTGCTCGTTTTCCAATCCTCACTTTAATATATTCTCAGCAAAGAAAGAAAGTCCAGAGAATCGGTTTAATTAAGTTTCATGCCTATAAATAATATGTTTTCTTGCCTGTGCCTTAGTTGTTCAGAAGCTATATCGGTTTACAACATTTTAAATCTTCCCTTGATTAGTGTTATAAAAAGACCCAAATTATATAAATCTATTTTAAATAATTACATTTATTCAGTGTGCTTCCTAGATCTTCTATTTCTATGGATTTCTTTGCATTTAGAGCTGAATTTATTTCTTTTTCTCTGTACATTTCAATTTTTTATCCTTTTTTCCGTTAAAGAATTTTCTTTAACATCAAAATCTTCCTTCAAAATTTGAAAATAAATTGCTCATCAGGGAGTTATTTTCCCGTCAAATACTGTTAAAGAATTTGCTTTACCATCAAAATCTTCCTTCAAACTCTGAAAACGGGTCAATGGTGGGTATGTTTTGAAATTCCATCCGTGATCCCTCCTTTCTCCTTTCAGATTTTCGCCATCCGTCCTTACTACCACCCATGGATCTGAATTATCCCTTTACTTACCTGCACCTACTTTAATTTCTTCTGTTACCTGCACCAGAAATAAAGAAACAGACTAAATTAGTTTAAATTTTTCCTTTGGTATTAATTTGCTATTTCTGGTTCTGAGAAAGACGAAAACGAATAAATAAAACCCTTGTATAATGATGCATATATGTGCTTTGATGAACTGCCCTCTCCGCGCATCATCCATCTTAGAAGCTCTGCTCTCCAGAGAAAACTTAATCCGTTCATTTCAGTTTTGAAGATTCTGTTCCGAGAAATCAAAATCGGTTTTGCGTAACTTTTCCAAAACATAAATAATTTCTCTAAAAATTTAGTTCTAGATTTTTGGATTTTTTAAAATGATTTTCAATTATGTTTTTACATTTTAGAAATATGTTTTTTTATCTAAAAATATGTTTTTTCATTTATATTTTATAACTTATGTTATATTTTGTTTTTACTTTTATTGTAGTACATTTAATTTATTTAAAACAAATTTTGTTATATTTAAACTTTTATTAATAGCATTTAATTTAATTTGTTTTTTAATGATTTATTGTTTACTCTAACTTATTTTTTTTAAATGATTTCTAAATTTAAATATTTAATATGTTATTCAAGTTCTACATTATATTTTAATAATGATAAAATGTAGTATGGTGTATTTTTTTAATTAAAATAACATAATATACAAAGAAAAAATATTTGCATTTATATAATATAAAATGATAATACTTTTATATGTAAATATATATGATAAAATGCATTATATTTTATTAATAGTACAATGTAGTATGGTATATTTGTTTTAATTAAAAAACATAATGTAGAAAGAAAAAAATGTTTGCATTTATATAATATAAAATGATAACATTTTTATATATAAAATTAAATTTCACTGTAGGCTAGAGTAGGATAGGCTTGGCTAGAGTATGCTAGAGTATGCTACGCTAGGTTAGACTAGAGTAGGCTACAGTAGGCTAGGCTAGGCTAGGCTTTGCTACACTAGAGTAGGAAACAGTAGGCTAGGCTAGAGTATGCTAGAGTAGGATAGAGTTAGATAGAGTAGGCTAAAGTAGGTTAGGCTAGAGTACTAGGCTATGCTAGATTAGGCTAGAGTAGGGTAGGAAAGAATGGGGTAGGTTGGAGTAGGCTAGGCTAAGCTGGAGTAGGCTAGAGTAGTGTAGGAAAGAATCGGGTAGGTTGGAGTAGGCTAGGCTAGGCTAGACTATGTTAGGCTAGAGTATACTAGGTTAGGTTAGGCTAGGCTAGGCTAGGATAGTGTAGGCTAGGCTAGAGTAGTGAAGATTAGGCTAGGCTAGAGTAGGTTAGGCTAGAGTAAGCTAAGCTAGAATAGGCTAGGTTAGGTTAGGTTATGCTAGGTTAGGCTAGGTTAGGCTAGGCTACAATAGATTAGGTTATTGTAGGTTATGCTATCTTAGGCTATTGAAAGTTAGGCTAGGTTAGGTTAGGCTAGAGTAGGTCAGGATGGAGTAGGTTAGGCTAGGGTAGAGTAGGCTAGAGTAGGTAAGGCTATAATAGGTTAGGCCAGGCTAGAGTAGGTTAGGATAGGCTAGATTAGTCTACACTAGAGTAGTTTAGGCTAGGTTACGTTAGAGTAGGTTAGGCTAGAATAGGCTAGGCTATATTAGGTTAGGATAGGTTAGGCTAGGCTAGAGTAGGTCAGGCTAGGGTAGAGTAGGCTAGAGTAGGTTAGGCCATGCTAAAGTAGGCTAGGATACGCTATGGTTAGGCTAGGCTAGAGTAGGTTAGGCTAGGTTAAGCTAGAGTAGGTTAGGATAGATTAGGCTAGGCTATAATAGGTTAGGATAGAGTATAGTTTAGTAATGTAGGTTAGGTTAGGTTAGGCTAGAATATAGTAGGTTATTCTAAAGTAGGCTATGGTAAGCTTGAGTAGGCTAGAGTAGGCAATGATAGAGTAGGGTAGGTTAGAGTAGGCTAGAGTAGGCTAGGCTAGAGTAGGCAACAGTAGGCTAGGCTAGAGTAGGCTAGGCTAGAGTAATTTAGGCTAGGTTAGGTTAGGTTAGGCTAGACTAGGCTAAGCTAGGCTAGGTTAAGCTAGCCTAGGATAAGATAGTCTAGGTTAGGTTAGGCTAGGAAAGAGTAGGCAATGTTAGGCCATGTTAGGGTAGGCTAACCTATAGTAGGCTAGGCTATGCCAGGCTAGGGTAGGCTAGGGTAGCTTTGCCAGGAAAGAGTAGGCTAGGCTAAGATAGGCTTGGATAGGCTTGGCTAGAATAGAGTAAACTAAGCTAGCTTAGGTTAAGCTAGGTTAGGCTAGGCTAGAGTAGGCTAAGATAATCTAGGCTAGGCTAGAGTAGGCGAGGCTTGGTTAGGCTAGGTTAGGCTAGAGTGGACTAGGCTAGGTTATCTTAGGCAAGGTGAGAGTTGGTTAGGCTATGCTAGAATAAGCTGAGCTAGGTTAGGATTGATTAGGCTTGACTAGAGTAGTTTAGAATAAAGCAGTCTAGGCTACAGGACACACTAGGCTAGAGTAAGCTATACTAGACTAAAGTAGGCTAGGTTGGGTTAAAATAGAGTAGGCTCGTTAGGAAATAGTAAGCTACCCTAGCAAAGAGTAGGATAGGTTAGGAAATAGTAGGCTAGGCTAGGAAAAGTAGGCTAACCTAGAGTAGACTAGGTTAAGGTAGGTTAGGGTAGTCTAGGGTAGGGTGCGATAGAGTAGGATAATCTATGTTATGTTAGGATAAGATAACCGAGGGTAGGCTAAGCTAAGCTATACTAGAGAACGATAGGCTAGAATAGGCTAGGCTAGACTAGGGTAGGCTAGCCTAGATTATAGTAGGCTAGTTTAGGCTAGGCTAGGCTAGGCTAGAATAGGCTAGGCTACAATAGGATTTCCTAGGCAAGATTCATCTAAGCTAGGAAAGAGTAGGGTTGGATAGGCACCAGTAGGCTAGGGTAGGCTAAGTAGACTAGTCTAGAATAGGTTAGGCTAGAGTAGACTAGGCAATGTAGGGAAGGCAGGAGAAGGCTAGGTTAGGATAGGCTTGGCTAGGGTAGGATAGAGTAGGCTAATCTATGCCATGTTAGGTTAGGATAACCTAAAGTAGGCTAGGGTAAGCTAGGTTGGAGTAGTGTAAGATAGAGGTTTCTAGGCTAGGGTAAGCTAGGCTAGACTAGAGTAGGCTTAACTAGGGTAGGGTAGAGTAGGCAAGAATAGGCTAGGCTAGGAAAGAGTAGTCTAGGTAAGGAAATATTAGGCTAGGCTAGGCTAGAGTAGGATAGGGTAGGATAAGCTAGGCTAGGTTTGGCGAAGCTAAAGTAGACTAGGCTAGGCTTGAGTAGTCTAAGGAAATGTAGGATAGGCTAGGGTAATGTAGATTAGGTTAGGCTAGAGTAGGTTATAATAGGCTAGAATAGGCTAATCTCTAGGTTAGGCTAGAGTACTCTAGGAAAGAGTACTCTAAGCTAGAGTAGTCTAGGCTAAGGTAGGGTAGGTTTGGATAGGATACCACAGAGTAGGCTAAATTAAATTAGGCTAGAGTAGGCTATGCTAGAGTAAGGTAGGAAAGGGTAGGTTAAGTTAGGATTGAGTACGCTAGGCTAGGCTAGGCTAAATTAGTTTTGAGTAGGGTAGGCTAAGCTTGGCTAAACAAGGCTTGAGTAGGCTAGGCTAGGCTAGGCTAGAGTAAGCTAATCGAGGCCAGGCTAGGTTAGAGTACAAAAGGGTAGAGTAGGATAGGCTAGTCTAGGCTAGGCTAGGTTAGAGTAAGCAAGGTTAGGATAGGCTAGGATAGAGTAAACTAATATATGCCATGCTAGGTTAGGCTGACCTAGGGTAGACTAACTTCTCTAGGCTAGAGTATTCTAGGCTAGAGGAAGCTAGGGTTAGGTAAGCTACATGAGACTAGGGTAGGATTGACTAGTGTAGGGTAGAGTAGGCTAGGTTAGGCTAGGCTAGGCTAGGTTAGGATAGAGTAGGAAAGAATAGGTTAGGATAGGAAAGTGTAGCCTATTTTAGGTAACAATAGGCTAGGCTAGGCTAGAGTAGGGTAGGGTAGGGAAGGGTACACTAGGTTAGGCTAAGCTAGAGTAGACTAGGTTATGCTAGAGTAGTCTATTGTATGATAAGGTAGTAGTGGGCTAGAGTTGTAGTAGGATAGGGTAGGGTAGAGTAGGTTAGTTTAGGCTAGAGTAGGTTAGGGTAGGCCAGAGTAGAGTAGCCTCTAGGTTAGGCTAGAGTACAATAGGCAATAATAGTCTAAGCTAGAGTAGTCTAGGCCAAGGTAGGGTAGGTTAGGATATGATACCATAGAGTAGGCTGAGCTAGACTTGGCTAGAGTAGGCTATTATAAGGTAAGGTAGGCTAGGGTATGCTAAGCTAGGCTTCAATAGGCTAGGTTAGGATAGGATAAAGTGGGCTAGGTTAGAGTAGGCTAGCATAGGATATAGTAGGATAATCTACACCATGGTAGGTTAGCCTGACCTAGAGTAGAATAAGCTAGGCTAGGCTCGAGTACTCTAGGCTAGAGGAAGCTAGGCTAGGGTAAGCTACGCGAGACTAGAATAGACTTGACTAGGGTAGGATACAGTAGGCTAGGCTAGGCTAGAGTAGGCAAGGATAGGTTAGTGTAAGGCTAGGATAAGAAATTCTAGGATAGGTTATGTAATAGTAGGGTAGGCTAAGCTAGAGTAGGGTAGGGTAGGGTGGGGTACACTAGGTTAGGCAGAGCTAGAGTAGACTATGCTAGGCTTGAGCAGTCCAATGTAGGATTAAGGTAGTAGTGGGATAGATTAGTAGTACGATAGGGTAGGTTAGAGTAGTTTAGGTTAGGCTAGAGTAGGTTAGGCTTGAGTAGGTTAGGATATGATAGAGTAGTCTAGCCTTTAGGTTAGCCTAGAGTACTGTAGCAAGGAGTAGTCTAGGCTAAGGTAGGGTAGCTTAGGCTATGAAACCATATAGTAAGCTAAGCTAGGTTACTCTAGAGTAAGGTAGGGTAGGGTAGGCTAAGTTAGGCTTGAGTAGGTTAGGATAGGCTAGGCTAAAGTGGGCTAGGCTAGAGTAACCTAATCTAGGTTAGGCTAGGGTAGAGTTGGGAAATATAAGCTAGGCTAGGCTAGGCTAGGTTAGGCTAGATTAGAGTTGTCTATGCTAGATTAGGTTATTTTGGAGTAGGCTATGTTAGATTAAGGCTAGGTAAGGCTAGGATAGGTAAGGCTAGGATAGGTTAGGCTAGGTTAAGCTAAGTAAGGGTAGCCTAGGTTTGGCTAGGTTAAGCTAGGCAAGGTTAGGTTAGGCTAGGCTAGGTTATGCTATGTTAGGTTAGGGGGTAAAAGTCCGAAGTTGGGTTACACTTTTGTGAAAATCGGGGGCTGAACTCATATTTTCGTTTACATTGACGGTGTACTGGCGACGTGGGAAAACAGAGTTTTGGCCGGAGATGGGAAAACCGACAACAAAAGTTCGACTGAAATTCTAATTTGGCCAAACTTTTAAAATAGTTCGACTGAACTCGTATTTTATAAATATATCAGCCTGCAAAATTTTATAGGTTTCTTGTGCACATCTGTCTTGCGCATCTTTTTGTTTTTTCTTTGTTCACATCTATCTCGTGCATCTTGTTGTTGTTTTTCTTTTGCACTCTGTGAAGGTAATTTTTGTTGATTTTCTCTTCTTTTTTTTGTAATTTTGTTTTGTTGATTTTAATTTAATTGTTAGGATATTCTGACACATAGGAAATAGTTAAGAATAACTTAGTCTAGTGTAGAGTTAGGTAAAGTTTCTTTCTTTACCATGTACATTTGTAACTTATAATCTGACGGTCACGATTTGTAGTGATCTGATGGTTATCTCTCACATTGGTATTAACAGCACTTGATCTGTGGCTTAACACCCGATTGGTCCATGATCTCTCTTTAAAGAGCATGGCGGGTCATTTTTTTGGTAACCATTTATGAGAGAAACATATGTAACTTTTATTTTTATATTAATAAATTCCTTGAACTGGCCGCATTGGCTCAGGCCCTGGACTATTTCCCTCTTTGAGGGTTTTAACCACGTGATTATACTGGTGTACTGATTTTTGATCTGTTTGTGAGTGGCGACCTTTGGTTCTTGATCTACGGAACTTACCCTGTAAATTCCTACATTAATTTAATTTAATTTTGTTCACAAGGAATTTTGGTTTGCATCTTCAATGACGTCTTCAGGGATCGCTAGGCTTCATCCTCGTTGCGGCTTTGTCTGCGAATTTCCAGGTATGTATCTATGTATCTCTGCTTATTTTCTTTTAGGCAAGAAAAATACTTTTGGTTTATATAATGTACCAGGGAAAGTCACTTATAGTAGTCAAAGTACTTACAAAAATTTCACTTACATTTTCACTTGTTAATTCAAAATCGAAAAACTAATTTTCTTACAGTATTCTGGACCTTTACATTAATATGTTGTGAATCTTCTTTCAATTGTACTTTCCAAAATGGATCAAAATAACAAAAACTGACAGAAAAAACATATATTTTACTATCCCTACATATTCTATTTAAATATGACATCCGCTCACTTATAGATTTCCTTCCTTCCTGTTCCTGTAAAAAACATGCATCTTTAGAGGGCAAATTGCTGCAGTTATCAGAGTCACCATTACCCCTAGGCTTATCACTATCTGCAGGAATAGCAGAAATCTTTCCGATGCCAGGAAAGAAACTTTATGAAAATTCTTTGTCAGTGTTCAACCTATGAACACTATTATTCTGAGTTGCAGTTATCAGAGTCACCATTACCACCAGACTTATCACTATCTACAAGAATAGCAGAAATATTTCTGATACCAGGCATGAAACTTTCTGAACATTATTTGTAAGTGTTCAACCTATGAACATTATTAGTCTGAATTGTAGCTATTAGAGTCACCATTACCACCAAGCTTATCACTATTTGTAGCAATAGCAGAAATCTTGTCGATGCCAGGCAGGAAACTTTCTGAACATTCTTTGTCAGTGTTCAACCTATGAACACTGTTAGCCTGAATTAGCCCAGGAAAATCTAATAAGAAATCCTTATGCAAAGGTTGGTAATTTATTCCAATCATGGATTGGTGATTTACTCCAAGTGTGTTAGATGTTGAAAGCACATCATCCCCAAGAGAAGACATAAAACTCTTACCTGAACCCTATAGCAGTTTTGTTTCAATATGACCAACTGTAAGACTCCAAGATGCATCAGAGGACTCTCTAGGATCACAGGCAGATGTTTTGATATTTGCAGAACATGAAAAAAGTATTAGGTACATAGATGGGTGGGTTTGGAAATGTGTTTCACATGAAATGTAATAGGGAATGGATTTATGGAAACCTTTTATAAGATCAAGACTAAAACAATGAGAGAGAGAGAAAAAACCTTTTACATTCAATGTAAAACACATGCATTAACTTATAATTGTTATATTTTCCCTTCTTCCCAACTTATTCCATCCCTTTAGAAAAATCCCTTTTAATGAAGGAGATATATCCATAGTGATCCACTGATATTTTTTCACCAACAACTATTCCATTTTGGACTTATACATCACAAAACTATGCTCATTGAATTTATGCATCTATATCTTGGAACTACTTAGCTATTTTATTACACCATAGGAATCATTTCTAAATATATGCCATTTTAATGGGGTCTATCATATTTCGAGAAAAACACATTAGCCATAAAGGTTTCCCATTGAAACCAAAAGTGATTTGATACAAAACATAGGTTTTAACCTTATATAGTTAATTGTTTCAAACAGATTCTTAATAAAATGAAAATATTTAATGTAAAACACATGCATTAACATATAATTGTGACATTTTCCCTTCTTTCCAACTTAATGGAAATCCTTCTATAAAAATCACTTTTAATGAAGCAGATATATCCATAGTGATCCACTGATATTTTTTCACCAACAACTATTGCATTTTGGGCTTGTATATCTAAAAAATATGCCCATTGAATTTATGCATCTATATCTTTAAACTACTCAACTGTTTTATTAAACCATAGGAATCATTTTGATATATCTCTCATTTTAATGGGGTCTATCACATTTTGAGAAAAAACACATTAGACATAAAAGTTTCCCATTGAAACCAAAATTTATTTGATACAAAACATAGGTTTTAACCTTATATAGGTAATTCTTTCAAATAGATTCTTAATAAAATGAAAAACATTCAATGTAAAACACATGCATTAACATATAATTGTGATATTTTCCCTTATTTCCAACTTAGTGGACATCCTTGCAAAAAAAATACTTCCCTTTTAATGAAGCATATATATCCATAGCGATCCAGTGATATTTGTTCACAAACAACTATTCCATTTTTGCCTTTTATATCTCAAAAATATGCTCATTGAATTTATGCATTTATATTTGTAAACTAATTGAAACTATTTTATGACACCATAGGAATAATTTCGATATATCTCCCATTTTAATGGGGTTTATCACATTTCGAGAAAAAGACGTTAGCCATAAAATTTTCCCATTGAAACCAAAAGTAATTTGATACAAAAAAAAAACACATTAGCCATAAAATTTCCCCATTGAAATCAAAAGTGATTTGATACAAAACATAGGTTTTAACCAAGTATATAGTTAATTGTTTCAAATGGATTCTTAATAAAATGAAAAATACTCAATGTAAAATGCATGCATTAACATATAATTGTTATATTTTCCCTTCCTTCCAACTTAGTGGACATCCTTCTAGAAAAATCTCTTTTAATGAAGCATATATATCCATAGTGATCCACTTATATTTTTTCACAAACAAATATTCCATTTTGGACTTTTATATCTCAAAACTATGCTCATTGAATTTATGCATCTATATTTTTAAACTACTTCAAACTATTTTATTACACCATAGGAATCATTTCGATATATCTCCCATTTTAATGGGGTCTATCACATTTTGAGAAAAACACATTAGCCATAAAATTTTCCCATTGAAACCAAAATTAATTTGATACAAAACATAGGTTTTAACCTTACATAGTCAATTGTTTCAAATAGATTCTTAACAAAATGAAAAATATTCAAAGTAAAACACATGTAAATTAACATATAATTGTGACATTTTCCCTTCTTTCCAACTTAGTGGACATCGTACTAGAGAAATCCCTTTTAATGAAGAAAATATATCCATATTGATCCACTGATATTTGTTCACCAACAATTATTCCATTTTGGACTTATCTCAAAACTATGCTCATTGAATCTATGAATCTATATCTTTAAACTACTCAACTATTTTATTTCACCATAGGAATCATTTCGATATATCTCCCATTTTAATGGGGTCTATCACATTTCGAGAAAAAACACATTAGCCATAAAAGTTTCTCATTGAAACCAAAAGTGATTTGATAAAAAAACATAGGTATTAACCTTATTTGTTAATTGTTTCAAATGAAAAATATTCAATGTAGAACACATGCATTAATATATATAATTATGATATTTTCCCTTCTTTCCAACTTTGTAGACATCCTTCTAGAAAAATCCCTTTTAATGAAGCAGATATATCCATATTGATGCACTGCTATTTGTTCACCAACAACTATTCCATTTTGAACTTGTATATCTCAAAACTATGCTCATTGAATTTATGCATATATATCTTTAAACTACTTGAAACTATTTTATTACACCATAGGAATCATTTTGATATATCTCCCATTTTAATGGGGTGTATCATATTTTGAGAAAAAACACATTAGCCATAAAAGTTTCCCATTGAAACCAAAAGTGATTTGATACAAAACATAGGTTTTAACCAAGTATATAGTTAATTGTTTTAAATAGATTCTTTATAAAATGAAAAATATCCAATGTAAAACACATGCACATTAACATATAATTCGGATATTTTCCCTTCTTTCCAACTTAGTGGACATCCTTCTAGAAAATTCCCTTTTAATGAACCAGAGATATCCATAGTGATCCACTGATATTTGTTAATCAACAAATATTCCATTTTGGACATTTATATCTCAAAACTATGCTCATTTTTTCCCAAAAACGGTTTTTTGGGCCACTACCCTTGAACACCTATGTGTGGGGAATTTTTCATCTATATGAAACCCTAAAGTGGGGGTCCTTTCCACCCATTTTATTCCCACCACTATGCTTAGAAAAATATATAGTGCATGGGGATATTCACATAAAGAATATAAGACATACTCAACATCCAATAATTCTCCTTAATGTGACCATCAATGTTGCAATGGTTAGAATTATTTCTACTACCCTTGCATCGATGTGTAGTGGCTATTTTATTCTTATCCTCCTATTTCTAGTTCTTATTTCCCTCCTTCAAAGCTTGTTGGTGCTATTTTTTCTTCAAACTACTGAAGTAACATTTAATTTTCCCTAGATGGTTTCTAGATAATGTGTGTACACACATGGCTCATACATTATCCTTGGCTTGGAAAGAATCACTTGTTTTTGTAGATGCTTATATAGACCCCACTTATACTTAAGGAGTACATTTGGGTTCTTGGGAAAGATATCCAATAATATTACCATATTTTTGTACTTGGTACACTCTTATACACCCTTATGTCTACATAAAGTAGTGTGAGTGATTCCACGCATCCTCTACACACTTCATAAGGTATAATTCAGACATGTAGTGTTAACTTCTACGAGTTTATAGGTAGAGTCTGTAAAGGGCCGAGTAGCCTCTCGATATCATATTTTATGAAATGTGACATATCTAGTAAATGCCCCTACAGTCAATCTATAGAATAGATCTAAATATAAGTTCTTCATTTTAATATCCATAAAACACAACCACTTTAATGAAAACTATGTACATGTGTCATTTCTCCCATAAATTCTTAGGCAAAGTTTGTAAAACATACACGTCATGTTGGCTTTCTCCCATTAACTTTAAATCATGTTATTTGTAAGTGCATAAAATAATTTTGCAAACCATGTAAATGTCATTTCTCTCAAGCTTTAAGGCCTAAAAAATGAACCTAAAGTGGCTAAACTCTCATAGGATTTTGAACTTCCATAGGATGTTTGTCTGTCTATTTAGTTTTAACTTCTACAAGTTCTAAAGGCATAGTTTGTAAAGGGAAAAGTAGCCTCTGGATGTCATCTTTTCTCAAATGTGACATATCCAGTAAATGCCCCTACAGTCAATCTCTGTAACAGATCTAAATAGAAGTTTTTCATTTTAATATCCATAAACCTCAACCACTTTAAGGAAAAATGTATACATGTGTCATTTCTCACATAAATTCTTAGGAAATGATTTTAAAGAATACATGTCATGTTGGCTTTCTCCCATTAACTTTAAAGCATGTTTTCTGTAAGTGCATAAAATAATTTTGGAGACCATGTAGATTTCATTTCTCTCAAACTTTAAGGCCTAAAAATAGAACTTAAAGTGGCTGAACTGTCATAGGATTTTGAACTTCCATAGGATATTAGTCTGTCTGTTGAGTGTTAAATTCTAAAAGTTCTAAAGGAAGAGTCTGTAAAGGGCCAGGTAGCCTCTGGATCTCATCTTTTCTCAAAGGTGACATATCGAGTAAATGCCCCTATAGTCAATCTTTGTAACAGATCTAAATAGAAGCTCTTCATTTTAATATCCATCAACCTCAACCACTTTAAGGAAAACTGTGTACATGTGTCATTTCTCCCATAAATTCGTAGGCAAAGTTTTTAAAGCATACATGTCATGTTGGCTTTTTCCCATTAACTTTAAAGCATGTTTTTTGTAAGTGCATAAAATAATTTTACAAACCATGTAAATTTCATTTCTCTCAAACTTTAAGGCCTAAAAATAGAACCTAAAGTGGCTGAACTCGCATAGAATTTTGAACTTCCATCGGATATTAGTCTGTCTATTGAGTGTTAAATTCTAAAAGTTCTAAAGGCAGAGTCTGTAAAGGGCTAGGTAGCCTCTGGATCTCATATTTTCTTGAGGGTGACATATCTAGTAAATGCCCCTACAGTCAATCTCTGTAACAGATCTAAATATAATTTTTTCATTTTCATATCCATAAACCACTACCACTCTAAGGAAAACCTTGTACATGTGTCATTTCTCCCTTATCCCATAAAATTTTAGGAAAAATTGAAGGCATGTGTCATTTCTATTTCATTTCTCCCACAAACTCTTAAAGGTGTGACTTTTGACATAACTAGTTGTTCTAGTAAGTGCATATTATTCATTTCTCCCACAAATTGAAGGCTTCCTCCCATTAATTCTAGATTTGAAATCTACCATAAACTTTTAAAGTCAAAATTTAAGATAAACCATGCTCATGTCATTTATCTCATGCACATGTGTCATTTCTCCCATGAATTTGCAATAAATTTCAATTTAATATATATTTTTATTGAATTTGTTTTTTTTAGGGATAAAATAACCACTATAAATGGTTGAAAAATGGAAATTGTGCATATATGTTTCTTGTTATCCCAATCCAGGGAAAGAAATGATTACATATGTGCTTTCCAATATTGTGACTAGCAAAGTCATCCAAAGGAAAATGAATATACTGGGAATAACAACAAACAACGAGGCATATTCATTGAATGGTCTAAATAGAAGGGGAACTAACCTTTCAAAAGAGATAATATACTGTTGACAATGTTGTTGCTCCAGAAAATCGTTCCAAGTTTTAAAAAAAAACTCCAGAAATGTGGATGTAATGTGAGGAATAGTGACAATGAAAGTTCTTATAAAGTGGAAATTATGGAATTGATTTTATGCGGGGTGAATATGAGATACAAACTATGATTAATATTAAAAAAATAAAATTTATAATCAAGTAAATGTTATACCATTAATTAAGATAATTTTAAATTGGAAAAAAATATTAAAAGAAAAATGTCTAGGAAGTTTAAATCTAAATTACGTCCAATATTCAAGATAATATTTTAACAGAAAATTTTTAAATAAATCATAGAAATAAAATTTAGAGGGACATACTTCAGGCGAAAATTTTAGGGAAAAAATTTGGAGGGGAAATTTGGAGGGAAATTTTGCATTCTTTCATCTATATATTATCATTGAGAGAGAGACCATTTGAATCATTCAACAACTTATGTTTGAGTGTGATGGATTCCTCTAATACTGAAGTTTCTTTTTAGGAAGCATCAACATCTTTGTCACATAACAACTCTATTGATATTGATGAATATAATGAGATAAATAGTGACAAAGGGTAGGATGAAGAATTTCAAATAGATAGAGAGTGAAATTTTCCACTTAGCCCTAATCCTATGGATTCATTATTAATAACGCTATCCTCTAAATAAGTTCCCAATGTAATGATTTCCATGCTTCCTTTTGATTTTTCACTAGGACCTTTAGTACTATCCATGATTTTTTCAGAATGAGTAATTTTTTAGTTTTCCTCCTATTGGTTATGATATTTTCGTCAACCAAAGCAAGATCATCATCATCAACTAGAAGGGAGACATTCCTGGACATTTTTTTTTGTTTTTTTATGGCTCTTCTCCTTTCTAACATCAGTTCTAATCCGATCCTCAGTAATGGAAACACGTTATTCATCTTCAGCTTCAACTTCAACATCCTCATTTTCAAAAGTAACATGTCTACCTTTACTAGATTGATCCCTTTGATATAGTCTTGTGGCATCACGAAGTTTTTTTTGTTGCTTCTTTCCCATCTCTTCTTCTTCATGTTCATGGAAAATGGAAACATTCATAATATCTCGCTCTATATAATAAATTTCCCACAACATAATTGAAATACTCTCAACAAAATCCTATTAAAAAAATGTAATATGTCAATAATAACCAAGTTATTAGAAATATAATGATATAGTTAGAATAATGAAAAGCACATAAGTGTAAATAAAAATAATTACAATCTTTTGTGCAATGTTATGTACGATTTATTTGCATATCCTTGAAGAATATTCCCTCCGTGTTATACATCGCCAATGTAAAATTATATCTAAGCTTATCATGTGACTTGGGTGGCTTTGAAAGTATATAAACATTTCCAGAATTCAGAAAAATATATACGTCTAGTACTTTACCTCCCAGATCATAACTTTTAGCATCAAAATTTTTACTAGCATATAGATGTAAATGCAGATTTTTACATTCCAGACCTTTCAGAAACCATGCATATTTTGTACGATTCACTTCTTTTGATTTGTTCCGGTATGAAACCAAATTATTTTCTTTTGTGGCGACATCTCCTACATTTTCAGTAATTAACGGAGGTGGAATTCATTCAGCAATATTTTTTGATGGCCCACCTACACCATTAGATGGTGCAATGGTTGACCTTGGTCCAGAAAGATTTACAGAAGCCTTCCTTCTTGCCATTTTCCTAAAAACATATATATGTACATATAAATTAGTAAATAATAAAAAATAAATATCTTACGTAAACAAAGCCAATGAAAATAAAAAATAGAAACTAAACACACCATAAACATGTAAATTTCCTCGAGGTTTAGTATGCATTTAGATTCATCCAAAATACCAAAATATAAAACCGGCTCCTTAATTTTTTATTTATTTTTTACATTTTCTCCTTGACCCAAACTATAAAACAAAATTTAATTTTTTTTACAGGTCGTCTCCACAACCCCCTCGGAAAAAAATTTAATTTCATTTTTTTTTTTTTTGGCCCGATTCTAAGAATCACCCCCCTAAATTTAAAAGAAGTTCGTTTAAATTTTTTTCTTTTTTTAACATTTTCTCCCTGACCTTAGTGGAAAAAAAATATATATATTTACATCTCATCTTCCCAACCCCCTCGATTCCTTTTTTTATATTTTGGGATCTCATTCTTACAATCAACCCCTTGCCCCAATTCTAAGAATCGACCTCCTCCCAGATAGGTGGGCCAACTCCTGGGCTATTGGGCTTGGACAGACGCCCACCCATGGGTGCGTCTACCCACAACACAGTGTCATGGGTTCTCGTGGTATGGGCAGACGCACCAACTGGAGGGAATTTTCTTGAGCCAAATGGTGCCCAAAGGCTATCGTTAGGCTCAGGAGGACAATCATGTGTGAGCGTGTTCGCTCGCAGCTTGACGCCCGTGGGTCATCGTGTTGCATTTGAATGCACCGATGGGCAGGCGTTCACCCATGGGTGCATCTTCCCGTAGCATGACAGGCCATGGGCTATTATAATGTGGGCGAACTAGCCCATGGGTAGGTGGTCGTCCGCGCCCAATGATAGCCCTTAGGCACACGCTCGCCCATGGGCACGTTTGCCTACAGCATGGCAGCCCACATGCCCATGGGCAACCGTGTTATGGGAAAACATACACTCGTGGGTGCATCTACCTGCAGAACGACCGCCCTGGGCCCGGTGGGCACGCCCATTAACCCACTAAGAAGGAAGGGGTCCCAATTGCTCACTTGGCTCACAGTGGCCAGGTGCCGACCTCATGTGGGTCCACCCACCATGTTTGTGTCGATTATTTTTAGATTTTAGATAGCATATTTATTTTAGTCAGTTTTTGAATGGTAATATGGATGTAAAAAAATGATTTGTTAGCATGTAAAATATAATTTTCGTCAAATTATTCATTAAATGGTCTAAGTAGAAGGGGAACTAACCTTTCAAAAGTGAGAATCTCCTGTTGACAATGTTTTTGCTCCAGAAAATTGTTCCAAGTTTTTAAACAAAGCTTGAGAAATTTGGATGTAATGTGAGGAATAGTGACAATGAAAGTTCTTATAAAGCGGAAACTACGGAATTGATTTTATGCGGGGTGAATATGGGATACAAACTATGATTAATATTAAAAAAATAAAATTTATAATCAAGTAAATGTTATACAATTAATTAAGATTATTTTAAATTGGGAAAAAAATATTAAAAGAAAAATTTCTAGGAAATTTAAATCTAAATTACGTCCAATATTCAAGATAATATTTTAGTAGAAAATTTTAAATAAATTGTAGAAATAAAATTTAGAGGGACATACTTCAGAGGAAAATTTTGGGGAATAAATTTAGAGGGAAAATTTGTAGGGAAATTTGCATTCTTTCAACTATATATTATCATTGAGAGAGAGATCATTTGAATCATTCAACAACTTATGTTTGAGTGTTATGGATTCCTCTAATACTGAAGTTTTGTTTTAGGAAGCATCAACATGTTTGTCACGTAACAACTCTATTTATATTGATGAATATAATGAGAGAAATAGTGACAAAGGGTAGGATGAAGAATTTCAAATAGATAGAGAGTGAAATTTTCCACTTAGCCCTAATCCTATAGACTATGAGCGTAGTAGTGACGAAGGCCAAGATGAAAAATTTCCAAAAAATAGATACTCACACTTTCCACTTAGTCTTAATCCTAAAGATTTTGAGAGAAATAGTGATGAATAGTAGGACGAAGAATTTTTAGTGAATAGAAACTCACATTTTCCACTTAGACCTAATCCTAAGGAATATGACAACAATAGTGATGAGTTGAAAGATGTAGAATTTTTAGTGGATAGAGAGTCACATTTGCCACTTACTCCTAATCCTAAGGACTATGCAGCAATTGTGATGAATGGTAGGATGTAGATTTTTCAGTGGATAAAGAGTCACATTTTCCACTTACACCTAATCCTAAGGACTATGAGTGAAATAGTGGTGAATGGAAGGTTGTAGAATTTTCAGTGAATACAGTCGCATTTTCCACTTAGTCCTAACCCTAAGGGCTATGAGAGTAATAGTGATGAATGACAGGATGAAATAATTTCTATAAATAAAGAGTGACATTTTCCACTTATTCCTAACCCTATGTACTTTAAGAGTAGCAATGATGAAGGGCGGAATGAAAAATTTTCACTAAATAGAGAGTCTCAATTTCCACTTAGTCTTAACCATATGGACTAAGAGAGCAACAATGACGAAGTCTAGGATGAATAATTTCCAATAAATTGAGAGTCAAAATTTCCACAATCCTAATCCTATGGACTATGAGAGAAAAAATGATGAAGGGCCAATTAAACATGGTGAAGAATATCCTCCAAGTCAGTATTTCAATACCATAGATGATGGTATTGAAAATTTTCATGGTGCCAAAGATGGTAATGGATATTTTTCAAACAATGATGATGGTGAGTTTCCTAACTATATTGAAAATGATCATAGTAAGAATAGTATTTCTCGTAATAAATATGGAAATTCATGTTCAAATAATGATGAAATGATGGAGATGTTTCAAGAAAATATTGTATCTAGGAGTAGGAGTAGACCTTTTGGTATCAATCCAAGATGTTCTAGCTATATAAGGGGTAGAGTAGAATATCTCACGAGAAGATGTTCTATAAGTGATCTCATTTCAAGTGACTGTTGTAAAAAGGATTTCTTGAAACATATCGATTTCATGTTTTCTTTGGAGAAATGGAAGAACTATTTGATAATGAATAAAAGCATGCAAAATTCATATTTAGTGGGGTGTATTCAATATACACTAGCAGGTTATGATTATCATATTGGTTGTTTGTTTCTCTGTAGAAAGGCTTTCAAAATGTTTCATTCAATTGGTAATTTTCGTCTATCAAGAATCCAAGATAATTTGGAAAAGGACCTAGATATTGTTCATAAGTTCGTCATAAACGAGAGTTTGAGCCACTAGAAAACACTACAATATCATGGCTGTAAGACTTCTCTTCAAAACATGGAGGGTGTTTTCCAATAGAGATACAATACATATTCCAGATAATTTATCAAGATGAGAATATACAACTTATACAAGGAAGATGCTGAAGGTGTTGAAGGAAATGGTAGTTTGATTACATATCAATATTTAGTGCAGATATAGAGGAGAGAATTCAACAATGTTCATATTCCTAAGAAGACAAGGATGGTGGTTTGCAGTACATGTGCTTCTCTGAAGAAAAAAAAATGGATAAATGTTAAGGAGAAGAAAGAGGTAAGCATTCATAACATTATTATTTTAAATTGTATAGTGATAAACTATGAAAATGTATTTATTAATAGGTTTATTTTATGTTATGTGTGGATTCCATTGTCAAAGCACTTCAACAGCAAGTGAAAAGAAAAATATGTACAAGAATTGAAAGAAGTGGTTTGATAATCCGAATAAATATTTGGGTTTGATAATTGATGGTATGGACCAGAAGAAAACCATTCCACCACATTTTGTTCGCACACCCAAAAAATTGTAGGAGGAAAATTTTATCCAGTTTCACTCGTTCAGTTGTATGGTCTTCAATGGGAGAAGATCACCAAGAGTTTAATTCACAACTCCAAATATCCATAATGATGTAACTCTGAAAATAAACCATAATTCATGAGGTAATTTCTCGTTGGTGCGGTAATATTCCTAAAATGTTGTATCTACAATTAGACAACTCTCATGATGAAAACAAAAATCAGATTGCTTTTGGATATCTAAACATGCTTGTTGAATTGAGAATTTTTCATCAACTAAAGGTTTGTTTCATCCTTGTTGGGCACACTCATGCCCATATTGATCATATGTTCAGTCGTTTTTCAGTAACATTGAGGAGCAAGGATGCTGTGAGTTCGCCATCATTAATTGAATGTACTAAGAAATCATATATGACATAGCCTATTTTTCATGTGTTATAATAAATTGTTGACATGTGAAGGTTTATTTTGGGATCGCATGGTTAGGAGAAATGCATTGAACAACTTATAAATTAGCCTCCGACAACAATTTTGCATCAAAAAAATTGATGGGAAAACACTCATATGGGGCAAGAATTACTCAACTAATACAAAATGGGCACTGTCATCATGTTTCAAATTTTTGAATTTCATTCCAGATCATCCAATATTTGCGTCAAATATATTGTTATTACAATAAGTTAGTGAAGTTCATAAAGCACAAGGACAGAAGATAGATATATATTATTCTAAATGCATGGAAGAAATTAAAAAAACCATTATATATATATATATATATATATATATATATATGAATACTTTGATGTTGTTCATTCAGTTTGGTGGGAGTCCTTTTTCAATGATCAGAGTGATAACCTTTTAAGTCCATCAAATGAAGATATTATTTTGAAGACTCCATTTATTTGGCCACAAAATGTGTCAAATGAATAGGAGAAAACAAACATTATTGAACAACAACAATCACAAGGTATTATTAATTCTACACAGATGGAGGAAAGATAAATGTATATGGGTTCCCGAAGATCTTGTGCACAACGTGAAGCCATGGAAGACCTTTACAGGGGTTCAGTACAGGATATTAAGGAGGGTTGCATGATCGTAGTGTTACAACTTGAAGATCCCCATGGCTATCCATTCTGGGTTGCTAAGGTTATAAAGGTCACTACATAAAATGAAGAAGTTACAAGTGTTGAAGTACATTGGTATGCCAAAAACACATGCCCATTCAATGGTGTGTACAAACCAGAGATCGTAGTTGATAAAACAATTGGTGGAAATAGAAAAATAAAGGGTACAACTATAAATCGACGCTTCTCAGACCTCCTAAAATTAGAGGAAGTTGGCATACTTATTTATGACTTCAATCTAATAAAGAGAGGAACTCTTCACTCCAGGATGATAGAGATTCTGAAGAGGTTGTTACCGAAAGAAATATTGTTCAGATGACATTCTACTTAACTCGGTCATAGATCTAGAAGACTTTTGAAAGCTCAAGTGGTGGGCATGCATGTTGACTGAGATGGGGAACTAGTTTATGAAAGAGAAGAATATGGAACATCTTCATCTACATCCAGTCATTCATCTAAATATGTGAGGTTTGATGGTAAGCAAGAAAATATGAGTGATTTTTAATAATTGTGTAAGATATTCTATATAAATGGTTTTTTCATTGAGAAATGAAAATGATATTTTAACTTCCATATGATCTTACATGAAGTTATGAGTCATTTTTATTTTTGCTGGATTATATGTTTTAACTATGATGAATTCATTTCTCTAAAATATAAAAAATGCAACAATAACTTGAAGAAATATTTCATGTTTCATTGGATTATTTAGTCATATAATTTGTTCATAATATCATGGTTGAAATATGTTGAAAAGTTAGTGTTTTTTAATTTAATGGGTGAAATTTTGTGAAATATCTTTTATCTTTAACATTATGGTTGAAAACAATTAGAATTTTAGGGATTTTTAGTGTCATGAAAGTATATGTTAAACAACATGGACAAAAATTATTGGAATTTAAATGTGTTGGAAATCCCATTATTTTATATTTAACGTCATTACTAAAAATATGTTGAAATTGTACCCAAAAAATAAAAATGGTATTATAACACCAACATTGGTGTGTTTTTTCCACTTATTTGGCACATGAAAATTGGTTTTACTGCCATTTTTAAAAAATGTTGCCAATTCACCTTGAAAAAAATAAAACCTCATTCTAGAATACACACTTTTCTTTTTTGAGTTGTTTTTCATGTTTTTTGGGGTCTTTTTGGCTAGAGTTCCCGTTTTTAGTTTATAGTTCTCCTTTCAAAGCTTACGTTGTTTCTATTAGAATGTACAAATATAGTCAGTTATTTTTGTTGGTTATCATGCATACCCAGGTTCTATATTGAGTAAGTTATAAGTATTCACATTCAGTGTTTTTTATCAGTCCATATTATGCAAGTCATTTCCCTAGTGGTTTTTTGTCTTTTTCCTATGGATGTGACAAATCATAGTGTATCTTATTTTTCCATTGTTTTCGATGTTGTTGATATTACTCGTGATGGAAATCATGTTTAATTCAGTTGTATGTACTTTTGGAACTATCTAAACTTATTTATCCATAGTAATAAATGAGGGTGGATACTATAGGGAATATTCAACATGTTATTATTGTTGTGATTTTTTCTATTTACTATGACTTGATGTGGAAAATGGTGAAATTTAACAGTGTAAATACTAAACACAATTATCGATCAAACGTGAACTATTACCTCAAAACGAGAACTCTAGCTCAAAAAAACTCAAAAAACATGAAAAAGCAACCCATAAATGAAAAGTGTGTCTTTCAAACTGCAATTTTTTTTAGGGTCAAATTTCAACATTTTTTTTAAACTATGCTAAAAACCAATTTTTTTCTTGAAAAAGGGATTGAAAAAACACCATCAAAATAAAAAATGTTGATGGTGGAATAATGTCGCCAATTTTGTGTGTGCAAAAAAACAACCTGAAAACAAAAAGTGTTGATGTTGGAATAATGTCATCAATTTTATTGTTGGAATAACGTATTTTACTTTTCAGGGTAAATTGTCAACAATTTTTAATAATGACATTAAAGATAAAATATCATGACTCTCAAAAACCTTAAAATTTCAACAATAAAAATGGCATTAAAGATCAAATATCAAGTCTTAAAATTGTAATGATTTTTAGGCATGGTATTAAAGATAATCTACTATTGTAACTCCGAAAAGCCTTAAAGATAAAATATCATAGTTATGGAAATAAAATTCCAATAATTTTAGGCATGGTATTAAAGGTAAAATATCATTTGTAAAATTAAAAAATAAAATAAAAAATTTAAAAATAAAATAAAAAAGGGAAAAATTAAAAAAAAAAGCACACAATTAAAAAAGGATAAAATAAAATTTTACAGGTAGTTAATTTTTTTTAAAAATGAAATTAAAAAAAAAATTAATAATAATCATTTAAATTATAAAAAAAAATTAAAATTTGAAAGAAATTTAAATAATAATATAAATTAAAAAAGAAGTATATAAATATATGAAAAACACATTTTTAGATTAAAAAAAAATAACAAAAATCATTTTTTTTTAATTTAAAAAAAACTTAAAAAAAATAGATAAATTAAATAAATTAAAAAAAAAGAAAAATTAAAAAATAATAATAATAATAATAAAATGTGTTTGTTGATCGCCAAACTAGGGCAATGGGGCTCGGCTGACTGAGACACGCCACCCCAGTGCAACAGGGGTTGATTTTGGGAATTGACCCCTACTGCCCTAGGGGCCGGCAGGAGACTGCTCGTCGATTGAGCCCCGCATCGCCTAGGGCGGCCGAGGACGATTCTGGGATCTCTCCCATCGCTCGTCGACCAAGCCTCGCAATCCCTAGGGTGGTGGGTCTCGATTCTGGGAATCAACCCTTGCTGCCCTGGGGTCACGGGGCTTTGCCAACGAGTAGCGGGACTGTTTCCAACTCTCTTGTCTACCGTTGGCCAAGCCCCATGGCCCTAGGGTGGCAAGGGTCGACCATTGCTGTCTTGACAACACGGGACTTTTCCAGAGGGCGGTGGGAGATCTATCAGCTCTGTCGCCACCGCGACCCCACGGTGGCAATGGTCGACGCTTCCCGCCCTGGGGTTGCGAGACTCAACCAGAAGGTGGCGAAAGAGCTCGCAGCTCTCCCTCTGCGTGTCGGCCGAGCCCCATGGCCCAAGGGTGGCCGTAAAACCCAAATTTATAATTTTTTATATATTTTTTATTAATTTTCTTTTTTTTAAATATAATTTTTTAGTTTTTAATTTTTGATTTTTAATTTTTAATTTAATTTATGTTTTTTACATTTTTTTATTCAATTTTTTATTTAATTTTTATTTAATTTAATATTTTTTTATTTAAAAAAATGTGTTATTATTATTCTTTTTAGGTGAATTTTTATTCTTATTTTTTTAATAAAAAAAAACTAATTATGTTTTCTTAATTCTTTGAAAATTCATTTTTCGTATATATATATATGTGTGTGAGAGAGAGAGAGAGTTTTAATTTGCTTTTATTTTTTTTAATTTCTATCGTTTTACAGTTTTTATTTTAATGTTCTTTTTAAATTTTTTTTTTTTTAAATTTTAATTTTGAATTTTAATTATTTTGTACATTAGATTTTATTTATTTTAAATTATTTTTATTATTTTTTAATTTTTAATTTTAATTATTTTATTTTATCATAATTTTTTTCTTTAAAGTACGTGTTTTTTTCCCCTTTCTTATTTATTTTTTCAATTATTTATTTATTTTGATTTTTTTGTTCAAATTATTTTATTTTTACAAATTATTTTTGTATTTTTTTAAACCTTTATTAGGTTTTTTTCATATTTTTTATATATGATTTTTTTCTCACGTTTTTTATATTTTATTTTTATCTTTTATTACCAAGATGAAAATCACCACTCTAAACAAAAAGGATTGATGTTGCTTCAACACTTTCCAAAATTAGCATGAAAATCACTAACATTTTAAAAAAATGTTCATACTTAATAAATAAAAAAAATTAAGTGCCAAAAAAATCACCACTTTTATAAATCGACATGACGTTTAAAGAAAAAAAATCAAAGAAAATTGAAAGTTCCAAAAGTATGCTAAAAAAAGTAGGCTATTCTACATCACCACTTTTCAAAATCGACATGAAAATCACGACATTAAACAAAAAAACAATAGGAAAAATTAAAGTGCCAAAACTATGCTCCAAAAAAAGGGGTGATTCTACATCACCACTTTTCAAAATTTGGTGTTTTTTTTTCTACCTCAAAAAAAAGGGTAGCAGGTAGTTTTCTTGTTGATGAGTAACATTGTTACTATTCATTCAATGTCATATCTCTCATAAATGTCGTAATATGCATCAATTTTAGGGAACTCGACCTCTCACATGTGCTCTGTATTTTTGGATTCACGACCCTATTACAGACCCTTTTTCAATTGTGACTTGAAATAGATTCGTTATATTCTTATTGCTTGGTAGTTATTCTCCTTCACTAGAGCATGTACCTAAAAAATCGAATTCAATTTATCCGTTACTATGCAACATACCCTTTTTCAATTATGATGTGAGATAGAGCTTATTATGGTTTACCTATAGCTTGGGTGTTATTCTCCTTTAATGGAGCACATACCCAACAGATCTAGTTTAGTTCCTCCATGATTTCGCAACAGATCTTGTGTTCCACTATTTTGAGGTGGTACGAATCCGAAGTTAGTAATGGCACATTACATGAGGAGGTTTTCAATATTTAGAGGGCCCAGATTCCTAAGTGACTTGGCCTCATGAATCCATTTAATCAATCTATTCTATTGATTCTTCTATTCAACGCATTCTTAACCATGCATGTTGGCACAATTTGTTAGACACATTATGGTTAGGTTTTGACGCTCTTAAGTGGGGTACATCACTTATAACATCCCTGGTTTGGTAATAACATAGAATTTCTGAGCTAACTAAATTGTAATTTCTTATTTCATTTTATCGCGATGTGATTGGTTATGCAATTTGAGCTTACTGAAGTACAAAAATCGAGGAAGGAAACTAATTCATTAATATTTTTTAACGTCTTCAAAGTTCAGATAAGACATGATGCAATATTATGGGCTAGCTTCTTAGGTTATTTTTCCAACAACTTCATGGATAATGTTTTCATTTATTTAATCAAATTTTACAAGAAAGACTTGGCGTAGTGTTTATTTTAAAAGGAGTCAATTTGTTATTAAATTTTTGCACCAATGTTTTATGACTTAAAATTTTTTTGACTACCATCTAGAATAAAACTACTAAATGCTGAAATATGGTCGTGGTTTGTAGGACATGCTATAAGGGTGTGATGTTGAGCTAAATGTGTTGATTTATTTTTTATTAAGTTAAAAATAGGGGTTGTATGATTATAGATCTAAAAAATATCATGTCATTGTGGAGATTATTTAAAAAAATCAATCCATATATATGGAATTTCAAGGACTGGCATAAATCCTCACACAATTATTTAAAAGGTGCTAGCTCCATGGAAGAGCACCTACCTTATAAGCAGGATGTTGGTGGTTTGATTTCACTCTTCCCTAACATTAATTAACCAATGATACTGTATTTATTTTTAATTTTGGTGGTCGTTTCTTGAATCCATGCTTAAAATTTTTTGGTTTCTAGAGAGAAGCTTCCTGTCCACCACTTGCTACCATCTTAGGTTACCTAACAGGGGTTGACTCCGCCGGCTAGGATGTGAGATCATAACACAGTGTGAAACTACCTAAAATTCCCAGTTGTCAATGAAGCCACCAAATCAGATGTTTCATTTCGTAATTGAATAAATGATCTCCCTTTGGTTTATTTCAATGGCGAGATATGTTTTTGGATACATTGTATTATACTGTCTCTAAAGATAGAAAAATTATGTTGTATTGTATTTAAATAAAATTTTTTATTGAGATAATAGCTTGGATTAAAAAATATTTTCTCTATAAATAAAATATGTCTTTAGTCCCAATTGTTGTCTCTTTACAGAAAAATATGAAATTGTCTCCTAATAAACTCGCTTAAAGACAATATTTAAGACAATATAAATGTTTTTTTGTCTCAACTTAACACAATCTAGCCAAAAATTATCTCAAATTTGTCTTAAAACCCCGATTTGTGTTGTAGTAGAAGTCTATAAACCATGCAAAGTTTGCCAAAAAACTCTGTGATTTATTTGACAATAAAAAAACTAAGGATCTTCATGAAAAGTGGGAGAATGGTATTTGTGATTAGAGGTTCTAATTTAGGGTGGGATGTCCCTCATGGATTCATGTCTTGACTTGGTGATGCCCAATTAAAAATAAATATTACAATGAATGTAAGCCTATTGTGTGGTGGAATGTGGCTTACATTTCTTCGGTTATGGGAACCCTTTTGTCTATCATCAAATAAGTAACCATACTAACATAAATTTGTAATGTAGACCATAATTCATAATATGGAAACTATGTCGACAGATTGTGTATCTATGAATTTCCTACTACATAGTATTATAGATTGTGTACTATTTTCTTATGTTACAGTAACATAAATATGACTATAATAGGTACCATAGCTATGTAATGATAATATGCTTACTTGTGTAACTTTATAGGATTTTACAATGGGCCTAAGTAAGACATCATGGACTAACCTCTAGTCCTTGTTAGTGTCTATATATTAGATGTTACAGGCCCCCATAAATAAAAAGGATGAGAAGGCTTGGGAAGCTAACCCCTTAGTATCTTGGATATCCATGATGACTAGTTTCCAATTGAGAGATATTAGTGAATTTAATCAATAAATTTTGTATAACTTAGGTAGGGCATATATTCCCTAGGTCTCATGTAGATATTAAAAGGTATTTTGGGTGTTTTAGACTTAGAATCAAAGACTCTACCCTTGAAAGGAAGGTAATGACCTAGATGATATTTTTATTCATAAAACATCCAATGAAAAGTGTTACAGAGTTCAATGAAGAACTCTTGAATGGCTACATATTATGTTGATGGATTTGAAGAGATAAAATGTACTTCAAGTGAAGGTATCTAGCCATTTAAGTTAACTTAAGGATTTGGAAACCACGATACATGTTTGTTTAGAATAAAAATCATTAGAAATGCCTCCTTAGTTAGGAGAATAGGTCTAAAGGCCTTAGAAGAGGAAAATCATGTGTAATGTCCTATGTGAGTTCCCTTGAGAAGTAAATGGTTACTAGTAGTGAGGGTGGGGTGCTTAGGTGCCTTTATGGTTGGGAAGGATCTCCATACATGAGAAGTCTTCATTCACTTCCCTGTCAAAGTCATTATCAACCCTCGAGACCCATCTACCAACTTTCCTACCAGGGAGAAATTTTAAGGTTGACAACTTTTTAGGATGGAGAGAAATTTTGGGTTGGAGTTCATTAGGGAAACAATATAAAAAATTCTTGATAGGAAGGCCTCATCCTAATCTCTTGGTCATATGGATAACATAAGGGCCATGACTAAGAGCTATATAAAAAGGAATATATAGTTGTCTTCTTTCAAGCATTCGAATTTTGATTTTCAAAGATTAGAGAATGCATTAGAGTCTTATGGAAACTCGTAATGCAGATAGGATCCAAACTTCTATAGCTTATTGAGAAGTTAAGGAATTTTTGAGTGTTGGGTTGGGATATTGGGAGGTCAACGCCAAATATTTTGTAGGAATCATAAGCTTAACAACTTGATTATAAAACAATCCACATTTTCTATTAGTTAAGGGTGATGCATTGTTAAATATTGTAAAGTGATGGATATTATGTTCCGATCCTCAGGCCCTCATATGAGAGCTTTCTTCCAATTTTACCAAATTTGATAAGGGCCCTAAGGTTGTAGATGATATTCTGGCTTTAATGTGCCACTGACATAAATATTACATGACACTAACATGATTATGATGTGCCACTAATGTGGTGGTCATATGGCATCAACGTGGATGTTTTGTGGCATAGACTTGGATATGGCATGTTGTTGACATGGAAAAATTATGTGGCAATGTCATATATATTAGCATTTGAAATGGTGCTAACATGGAAATTGGATGGCAACAGAAAGTGACATGGATACTAGTTGTCAATAGGTCAACTATTGAGTGTTGGTCTATTGTGAGGTATGAATCCTTATTTTGTGCTTAAACCACAATACTAATAGAACTTGAAATAGATATATAGTTCCATTAGGTAATAATGGTTATTTTATATATTAATGCATGTGTTTTACATTGAATATTTTTCATTTTATTAAGAATCCATTTGAAACAATTACCTATATACTTGGTTAAAACCTATGTTTTGTATCAAATCACTTTTGATTTCAATGGGAAAATTTTATGGCTAATGTGTTTTTTTATTTTTTGTATCAAATTACTTTTGGTTTCAATGGGAAAATTTTATGGCTAATGTCTTTTTCTGGAAATGTGATAAACCCCATTAAAATGCGAGATATATCGAAAGTATTCCTATGGTGTAATAAAATAGTTTCAAGTAGTTTACAAATATAAATGCATAAATTCAATGAGCATATTTTTGAGATATAAAAGGCCAAAATGGAATAGTTGTTTGTGAAAAAATATCACTGGATCACTATGGATATATCTGCTTCATTAAAAGAGAGGGATTTTTCTACAAGGATGTCCACTAAGTTGGAAAGAAGGGAAAATATCACAATTATATGTTAATGCATGTGTTTTACATTGAATATTTTTCATTTTATTAAGAATCTATTTGAAACAATTACCTATATAAGGTTAAAACCTATGTTTTGTATCAAATAAATTTTGGTTTCAATCGGAAACTTTTATGGCTAATGTGTTTTTTCTCGAAATGTGATAGACCCCATTAAAAAGGGAGATATATCAAAATGGTTCCTATGGTTTAATAAAACAGTTGATTAGTTTAAAGATATAGATGCATAAATTCAATGGGCATAGTTTTTAGATATACAAGCCCAAAATGCAATAGTTGTTGGTGAAAAAATATCAGTGGATCAGTATGGATATATTTGCTTCATTAAATGGGATTTTTCTAGAAGGATGTCCACTATGTTGGAAACAAGGGAAAATGTCGGAATTATATGTTAATGCATGTGTTTTACATTGAATATTTTCATTTTATTAAGAATCTGTTTGAAACAATTAACTATATAAGGTTAAAACCTATGTTTTGTATCAAATCACTTTTGGTTTCAATGGGAAACCTTTATGGCTAATTTTTTTTTCTTGAAATGTGATAGACCCCAATAAAATGGCATATTATATATAGAATGATTCCTATGGTGTAGTAAAATAGCTGAGTAGTTCAAAGATATAGATGCATAAATTCAATGAGCATAGTTTTGAGATATATAAGTCCAAAATGAAATAGTTGTTGGTGAAAACATATCACTAGATCACTATGGATATATCTGCTTCATTAAAAGGGATTGTTCGAAAGGGATGGAATAAGTTGGGAAGAAGGGAAAATATAACAATTATAAGTTAATGCATGTGTTTTACATTGAATATAAAAGGTTTTTTCTCTCTCTCATTGTTTCAATCCTGATCTTATAAAAGGTTTCCACTAAATCCATTCCCTATTACATTTCATGTGAAACACATTTCCAAACCACCTGTATATGTACCTAATACTTTTTTCATGTTCTGCAAATATCAAAACATCTGTGTGTGATCCCAGAGAGTCTTCTGATGCATCTTGGAGTCTTACAGTTGTTCATATTGAAACAAAACCGCTACAGGGTTTAGGTAAGAGTTTTATGTCTTCTCTTGGGGATGATGTGCTTTCAACATCTAACACACTTGGAGTAAATCACCAATCCATGATTGGAATAAATTACCAACTTTCGCATAAACAGTTCTTATCAGATTTGCCTGGGCTAATTCAGACTAATAGTGTTCATAGGTTGAACACTGACAAAGAATGTTCAGAAAGTTTATTACCTGGCATCGGAAATATTTCTGCTATTCCTGTAGATAGTGATAAGCCTGGTGGTAATGGTGACTCTAATAGCTGCAATTCAGACTAAAAATGTTCATAGGTTGAACGCTAACAAATAATGTTCAGAAAGTTTCCTGCCTGGTATCGACAAGATTTCTGCTATTCTTGTAGATTTTTTAGGATTGATCGTGAGGAATATTTACACTAAAATAGAACAGAATGAATGTGTTCGCAGGCACTTCTGAACTCTACAAACAAAAATTACTCTTCACTCCCTTTCCGACGCCTGTCTTTGTGCTCAATTCTGACCATCGACAGCTGAGAAATGCTACGAACAAAATCGCCTCTCTCTTCTTGAAACTGCACTCAAAAACTCAATGTCTTCAAACAAAAGCCAAGCTTCCCCAAGCTGAACTCCATGAGAAAATTCCTTGGTTTAAATAGGTTGCATCGAAGCAAATTTGGAAATTGGTTGAGTGGAATTTGAGATAAGGATATCAAATCCTATCTCTTACATAACCTTAGGGATTAATTCCCCAAACCATAGCGCACTGAATTAAATTGAAAAGCCATATTTGAACTTTATAATAAATTTTTAGCCCCGATGGCTAACTAACCGGGTAGAGGTTCCAGCCATCCGCATGTGATCAGGCGGACTTTTTCAGCGGTTACGGTCTTTGACCTGGCGGTTCAACGTTAACAACTGTCCACGCGATTTTAAAACTGTTCACATTCACAACAAATTCCGACGTGGTTTAACATAACTCTGGTTTTTTTATATTAAAAAATATATATCAACACCTGAACCTTGACATAAGCGTTTTCAACATAGTTTAAACCCATCTGAACCTTTATTACAACGGTTTTTGTAATGGTTTTAAATCCAACATTTTAAACCCTTATCATAAGGTTTATGACAAAGGGTTTTAAAAACCCACTATGATCCCATAGTTCGAACCTTATAAAAGATTTATGCAATGGTATTAATATATGTCATGTCTCCGAACCTTATAAAAGGTTTTTAGGAATAAACTTTTTAAAACATATTTTTTTTAATATATCAACATCCGAACCTTTGTTTAAAAGGTTTTTGGCATGTTTTATATATATGTTTTTAATATGCGCTTTTGGGATTTAGACTTTGGATATGAGTTTTTAGAGTGATTTTAGACCTTTAAGAATAGGATTTAGGTAATCATTTAGGTTTTTAATGATGAGGATAGGGTTTTAGAGTAAGGTTTTAGGGTTTTCGGTCTAGGTATTATTTTCAACCTTAGACTTTCATACTGTCCTTTTAACCTTAGTTTAGGATTAAAAACCCTTACATCATATCACAAATGGCAATCATAACACTGAAGGAGATTTCACTGGTGATTTGATGATTCCGAAGACAGAATTGGACGTCGCACTGTTGGAGTTGACTTGGAACTCTGTCGATCTTGTATTGAAAAAGATCCTCTTGGATCAATCGGAAATATTTCTGCTATTCCTCTAGATAGTGATAAGCCTGGTGGTAATGGTGACTCTGATAACTACAACAATTGGCCCTCTAAAGATGCATGTTTTTTACAGGAACAGGAAGGAAGGAAATCTATAAGCAAGCAGATGTCATAGTTAAATGGACTGTGGAGGGATAGCAAAATATATGTTTTTTTCTGTCAGTTTTTGTTATTTTGATGCATTTTGGAAAGTACAATTGAAAGAAGATTCAAAGCATATTAATGTAAAGGTCTAGAATACTGTAAGAATATTAGTTTGTCGAATTTGAATTAACAAGTGAAAATGTAAGTGAAATTTTTGTAAGTACTTTGACTACTATAAGTGACTTTCCCTGGTACATTGTATAAACCAGAAGTATTTTTTTTGCCGAAAAGAAAATACGCTGAGATACATAGATACATACCTAGAAATTCGCAGATGAAGCCGCAACGAGGATGAAGCTGCAACGAGGACGAAGCCTGGCGATCCCTGAAGACGTCGTTGTAGATGCAAACCAAAATTCCCTATGAACAAAATTAAGTTAAATTAATGTAGGAATTTACAGGGTAAGTTCCATAGATCAAGAACCAAAGGTCACCGCTCACGAACAGATCACAAATCAGTACACCAGTATAATCATGTGGTTAAAACCCTCAAAGAGGGAAACAGTCCACACCCTGAGCCAACGCGGCCAGTTCAGGGAATTTATTAATATAAAAAGAAAAGTTACATATGTTTCTCTCATAAATGGTTACCAGAAAAATGACCCTCCATGCTCTTTAAAGAGAGATAATGGACCAATCGGGTGCTAAGCCACAGTTCAAGTGTTGTTAATACCCAGGTGAGAGATAACCGTCGGATTATAAGTTACAAATGTACATGGTAAAGAAACACACTTTACCTAACTCTAGACTAGACTAAGTTATTCTTAACTATTTCCTATGTGTAATAATATCCTAACATCCCCTCTTAAGAACAACTTGGGATAGGATTGAAGGATTTACAAAGATGACACAAAAGGAGCCAATTTCCTATGTGTCGAAATATCCTAACATCCCCCCTTAAGAACAAATTGGGATAGGATTGAAGGATTTACAAAAGTGACACAATAGGAGAAGGAAGGAGGCATTAGAGCCTATCCCCCCTTAATGACAACTTTCCTAAACTCTAAGCATGGATCGAATTTTGGTAACCTTCACCTCTATGAGAGCCTTTGTAAAGATATCGGCTACCTGATCATTGGTTGGATAGTACTGCACTTCAAGGACATGGTCATGAATGAGATTTCTGATGAAGTGTATGTGGAGTTCAATGTGTTTCATATGCTCATTCTGAATTGGATCTTCACATAGCTGAATGGAACTCCGATTATCACACCAAAGTGTAGTTGGATGCTGCTGATGGAGACCAAATTCAGACAAGATCTGACGAAGCCACATGGCTTCCTTGCTAGCTTCAACCCCACCACGATACTTTGCTTCTGCTGAAGAAAGGGAGATGGCACTTTGTTTCTTACAAGACCAAGTAATAGGTCCTGAACCACGAGTGAATACATATCATGTAGTGGACTTCCGATCATCAAGGTCACTAGCTCAATTAGAATTAGTGAAAGCGATGAACAAGGGAGATGCTCCTACACTGTAATGAATCCCGAACTAAATTGTGCCTCGAATATATTGAAGTATTATTTTAGCTACTTTCCAGTGACTTACATGTGGTTGGTGCATAAACAAAGCGACAAGACCAACGACAAAGGAAAGGTCAA
This sequence comes from Pinus albicaulis, assembly GCA_034641835.2. NCBI lineage: Eukaryota > Viridiplantae > Streptophyta > Pinopsida > Pinales > Pinaceae > Pinus > Pinus albicaulis. The sequence goes on from JAXQQM020086694.1 coordinate 56,400, forward strand.
GATGGGTATGGGTTAGATACAAAATTTTACCAACAAGTTGACGATATAAGGTAGCATCAACTTTAGGGGTAGTACAAGTGACTGAAATCTTCACTCCAGAAAGAAAGGGAGAAGGGGCTAGCTTACAGTCTTCCATGTGAAAGTGGTTTAGAAGATCAGAGGCATACTTGGAGTGAGAGAGGGTAATGCCTTCCTTGGATTGCAAGACTTGAAGACCAAGGAAATAATGCAAGTTTCCTAAGTCTGTCATTTCAAACTTCTTTTTGAGGCTAGACTTCACATAGTTTATATGGTTTGGATCACTACCAGTAAAGATAAGATCATCAACATAAAGAAAAATGATGGTGAAGGATTTACCCACTTTCTTGGTGTAGACAGTGTTGTCTGAATGACACCTAAAAAAGCCATTATCTAAGAGAAATCTATCCATTTTGGCATACCAGGCTCGACGAGCTTGTTTGAGACCATAGAGAGACTTCCTAAGGCGACAAACAAGGCTGGAGTATTTTTGGATAAAGCCAGGGTGTTGTTCCATGTAGACTTCTTCATGCAAATATCCATGTAAGAAGGCGGATTTAACATCCATCTGATGGAATTCCCATTTAAAGGATGCGAAAAGGGAAAGAACAACGCAGATAGAGTTCGTTTTGGCAACAGGGGAGAAGGTTTCAGTATAGTCAATGCCTTCAACTTGTGAAAAACCTTTAGCAGCAAGACGAGCTTTATGTCTATCCACTTCTCCATCTGGTCCAAAATGTGTTTTGTAAACCCATCTGCATCTGACAAGTTTTCTTCCTTTTGGAAGAGGAACAAGATCCCAAGTATTGTTTGCCAATAAGAAACGATACTCTTCATTCATAACTTCATCCCAATCTAGGTGACCGGAGGCTTCTTTAGAGGTTTCTGGATCAAGTTTTTTTGGAACTTGAGCCAATAAGGAAGAAGCTCTTTTGAAATGAGAACGTGTACATCGTCGATCAACAAGGTCACCTGGAAGAGAACCTGCTACATCCCATGTAGAGCAGGCCCATCTTAGAAGCGATGGAGTATAAGGAAAAATTTCATGTGATGGAGGAGGATTTTCATTGTCGTTGTCATCATCTGAACTATAAGGAATGCTATTAAAAATAGAAGAGAGAGAGAGAGAGAGGTGGCACATATCCCGAATCAGGCTCACAGGCCAAAGGTGGCACACCCACTGAACTAGGCTCGCAGGCTGATATATTTTCATCAAAATTTACATCTCTTATAATGATAATATTTTTGGATTTTGGTTGAAGAAGTCTATATCCTTTGACATCTTTAGAATATCCAATAAAAATGTATTTTTCACTCTTAGGTTCTAAGGCTTTATGTTTCGCATCTGGAATATGGGCCCAAGCATCACTTCCAAAAACGCAAAAGTGACTTACATCTAGTTTGATTGAGCTCCAAGCTTCTTCTGGAGCTATATTCTTTAAAACCTTATTAGGAGTGCGATTTACTATGTAATTTTCACAGTTAATGCCTTCTGCCCAAAAATTGAGACCAATTCCTTTATATTGAAGCATACAACTATCCATTTCTTTTAAGTTGTGATTCTTCCTTTCAGCTACAACATTTGTTGTGGATTATATGGAACAGTATGTTGCAATTGAATGCCATGCTCAGTGCAGAAGTTGATAAATTTTTCGTTAACATATTCTTTGCCATTGTCTGATCTTAACTTAAGAATTTGATGCCCATATTGTTTCTCAACAAAGGCCTTAAAGGCCAAGAACATGTTACAAACTTCACTCTTGAGTTTTAAGAAATATACCCAAGTGCGTCTGGAGAAATCATTAATGAAAGTTAATAAGTACTTGCAACCAGAGAAAGAAACAACAGGAAGTGGACTGCATAAATCACTGTGCACAAGCTGCAAAGGTGCTGAAGCGTGCCAAGAGGCACATTTTTCAAAACTATCCCGATGATGTTTTCCGAGTACACATCTGGAGCAAACACCATCTCGGCAAGATACCATAGGAAGGCCCGTCACCATATTTTCCTTGCATAGAGTTTGAAGAGAGCGATAGTTTGAGTGACCAAATCGCTCATGCCAAAGTTTGCTCACATCATCATTATGAGCAACAAAAACAGAGGGAAGAGATGATGACCCAAAGTTGTCAAAATTATACAACCTTGTGGAATCATCAACAATGCCAGTAGCTAAAATATGTTTAGGATCTGCGAGGTCGCCAATTGCAGCATCATGAGGTGAGAATTCTACTATTTTCCATTCACCTGAATGAGTTATCTGATAAACAGATAGAAGTTTTCATGACAAGGTAGGAACACATACTACATCATTAAACTGACCATTATCTAGATAAATGGTTCCAGATCCTACAACACTAAGAGATATATCATCACCAACATAAATATGTTTGGTGTTACAATCATTTAAAGCAGAAAACATGGATTTATTTTTAGCCATGTGGTAAGAAGCTCCAGAATCAATGAGCCACTCATGAGAAGCAGAAGAAGAAGATACATTTAATGCATAACCATATCTTGATGCTTGACAACCACAAGCAGAAAGTGCCATGCCTGAAGATGAAGGTGAAGAATGCTCCAAATTGATGTTGTGCTTCTTCATTGCAGCCTCTAAGGCTTCAATCTTCTTAAAACATTTGGACTCTATATGGCCATCCCGATTGCAAAAGTTGCAATGTCTATCTGTCTTCTTCCCTTTGTTTTGATTTGCCTTATTATTTTGGTGATTTGATTTTTCAGTTTGCGGCTAAAATTGGTTAAGGCCCTTGTCTGGTTTAGGACCATATTTTTTAGGATAATGCTTATTGGGATTCTTTTGATATGTTTATTGTTGGGCTGCTATGGCTTTCTTAGAAGCGTTTCCAGCAGTGATAAGACCAAGGTGTAAAAATTTTTCTTGTTCTCTTATTGAAGAATCACAAAAGGCATCAAAAGAGGGATTCTTGTAGGTGGTTCCTGAAGAAATGATGGATTCTCTGGTGGAATGGAAGGTGGATAAAAAATATAGAGTATGCAGGGCCGAGCTTAACAAGAATGCAATAGATGAGGCTACCATCTTCTTTTTTGACCTTACACCCTTCTAAAAGAAGTCTAAGGGTATTGAATTTGGACAAAAATTCTTGAATAGAGGAGAAGTTATTAGGATCCAAAGTAAGAAACTCATTTTCAAGAAGGAAGGCCTTGATTTGATTTTGAATGCCAAAAACATTATTTAGCTTTTCTAGGGCTTTATCAGGGGTGTCAATGTCAAGGATGTGAAATCGAAGATCTTGAGCAATGGACATTCCTGTCAACCCTCGTTCTTGATCTTGTCTATTTTCCCATTTAGGAACTTTATCATTATTAGAACGTTTATTTTCTTGTCCCATGGTTATTCTATAAATCCCTTTACTTCTAAGTATATCTACCATGTGAGGTAGCCATTGGAAATAATTGGTGCTGTTAAGAATAACCAGGCATACACTTTCCATATTTTTCAAAACAACTAAAGATGAGAAAAGCTAAAAATAACTGCTCCAATGTAAATATCTCAAAAAATTAGGTTGTTTAAAAAAAACGGCTCGAAAAAACGGCTTTTGGATGAAGACGTTATGCCTTTTGAAAAATCTAAGTTGTAGATGTCGAATAGTTATGGGAACGGGATGAAGTGCAGCTTTTTAAAAAAAAAAAACTGCCCCTTTAAACAACATTTTTTTACAAAAGAAGCTTGAGAAGGAGACTTGAACCCAAGACCTCGATTCTCATAAACTAACCCCTCACCAAGTGGGGTAGTAAAAGGATCACGTTATTGTATGAAAAGAGGAAGTTTATTTTTTTTTGGTGTGTGTGCCTTTTCCTGCACAAAAAAACACAAAAACTAAGGAAAAAAAAAGAGATGCAAGGCCTTATGGCAGAATGTTAGATTTTTGGTTAGCCTTACTGGAAACTATCACTGTTTTCTCTATTTCTGATTTCCCGAGATCGCACAAAGATGTGGGGAAAGAGTATATGTAGAAAAAAAAATCTCTTTTTCCTGTTTCTGATTTGTCGAGATCGCACAGAGCGCACAACAAAGAGCATACAAAGAGAAGAGGGTATAGATCTAGCAAATAAATAAAACCTTAACACTGAAAATAAATAAATAAAATCCGAAATAGGTAGAACTATTAACAAATATAACTGTGAAAAAGTTGCTTTATACCTCCAGATCTAAACTGACATAACTTGGGCAGCTGGAAACCTTTTCGCATGAAACGAAAGGCATTACTCAGTGTAACAGATGCTCTGGACACAACCAACCAGTTCTCCAAGCCCAAAAATGTACATAAATAGTAGATCTAGAAATTAGGATTGGCATACAGTCAAACCGGCTTTGGATTTTGATCAGCAATGGACGGGGCCTTCAAAAAAGCATACCATGTAGGAATTTACAGGGTAATTTTAGTAGATTAAGAACCAAAGGTCACCGCTCACAAACATATCAAAAATCAGTACAACAGTATAATCACGTGGTTAAAGCCCTCAAAGAGGGAAACAACCCACGCCTGAGCTAATGCACCCACTTCAGGGAATTTAATAATATAAAAGGAAAAGTTACATCTGTTTCTCTCATAAACGGTTACCAAACAAATGACCCTCCATTCTCTTGAAATAGATATCATAGACCAATCAGGTGTTAAGCCACGGATCAAGTTTCATTAATACCGAGGTGAGAGATAACAGTCAGATCACTGCAAATCATGACTGTCGGCTTATAAGTTACAAATGTACATGGTAAAGAAACACACTTTACCTAAATACACACTAGACTAAGTTATTCTTAACTATTTCCTATGTGTCAGAATATCCTAAAAATTAAATTAAAATCAACAAAACAAAATTACAAAAAAAAGAAGAGTAAATCAACAAAAATTACCTTCAAAGAGCGCAATAGAGAACCAACAACAAGATGCACGAGACAGATGTAAACAGAGCAACAACAACAATACATGCAAGACAGATGTGCACAAGAAACCTATAAAAGTTTGCAGGCCGATATATTTATAAAATACGAGTTCAGTCAAACTATTTTAAAAGTTTGGCCGAACTAAAACTTTGGTCGAACTTTTGTTTCCGGTTTTCCCATCTTCGGCCAAGAATTTGTTTGCCCACGCCGTCAGTACACCATCAATGTAAATGGCAGAATGAGTTCAGCCGAACTAATTTCAAAATTTTGGCTGAACTCTGTAATACTTCGACCAAAATTTTACAAAATTTCGATCAAATTAGTGAGAAAAAAATATTTCCACCCCCGATTGTCACAAAAGTGTAACCCAACTTCGGATTTTTACCCCAAAACCTAACATAGCGTAACCTAGCCTAGCCTAGCCTAACCTTGCCTAGCTTAACCTAGCCAAACCTAGGCTATCCTTACTTAGCTTAACCTAGCCTAACCTAGCCTAGCCTTACCTAGCCTTACTCTAACATAGCCTACTCTAAAATAACCTAATCTAGCCTAACCTAGCCTAGCCTAGCCTAGATTACATTTCCCAACTCTACCTAGACTAACCTAGATTAGCTTACTCTAGCCTAGCCCACTTTAGCCTAGCCTATCCTAACCTACTCAAGCCTAACTTAGCCTACCCTGCCCTACCTTACTCTAGAGTAACCTAGCTTAGTTTACTATATGGTATCATAGCCTAAGCTACCCTACCTTAGTCTAGACTACTCTTTACTACAGTACTCTAAGCTAACCTAGAGGCTAGCCTACTCTATCATATCCTAACCTACTCAAGCCTAGCCTACTCTACCCTACCTTATCATACTACTATTCTATCCCACTGCTACCTTAATCCCACATTAGACTACTCAAGTCTAGCATGGTCTACTCTAGCTCTGCGAAACCTAGTGTACCCCACCCTACCCTACCCTACCCTACTCTAGCTTAGCCTACCCTACTATTACATAACCTATCCTAGAATTTCTTATCCTAGCCTACTCTACACTAACCTATCCTTGCCTACTTTAGCCTAGCCTAGCCTATTGTACCCTACCCTAGTCAAGTCTACTCTAGTCTCGCGTAGCTTACCCTAGCCTAGCTTCCTCTATACTAGAGTACTCGAGCCTAGCCTAGCTTATTCTACTCTATGTCAACCTAACCTAGCATGGTGTAGATTATCCTACTCTATACTATCCTAACCTACTCTAACCTAGCCCACTTTATCCTATTCTAACCTTGCCTATTCAAGCCTAGCTTAGCATACCCTAGCCTAACTTACCTTATAATAGCGTACTCTAGCCAAGTCTAGCTCAGCCTACTCTATGGTATCATATCCTAACCTACCCTACCTTAGCCTAGACTACTCTAGCTTAGACTATTATTGCATATTGTACTCTAGCCTACCCTAGATGCTACTCTACTCTAGCCTACCCTAACCTACTCTAGCCTAAACTAACCTACTCTACCCTACCCTATCCTACTACGACTCTAGCCCACTACTACCTTATCATACAGTAGCCTACTCGAGCTTAGCCTAACCTAGTGTACCTTACCCTACCCTACCCTACTCTAGCCTAGCCTAGCCTATTGTTCCCTAAACTAGGCTACAATTTCCTATCCTAACCTATTCTAGACTAACCTATTCTTTCCTACTCTATCCTAACCTAGCCTACTCTACCCTACAATAGTCAAGCCTAATCTAGTCTCATGTAGTTTACCCAACCCTAGCTTCCTCTAGCCTAGCCAAGTTAGTTTACTCTAGGTCAGCCTAACCTAGCATGGCATATATTAGTCTACTCTATCCTAGACTATCCTAACCTTGCTTACTCTAACCTAGCCTAGCTTAGACTAGCCTATCCTACTCTACCCTTTTCTACACTACCTAGCCTACTCTAGCCTAGCTTAGATTGGCTTAGCCCAGCTTTTCCTAGGCTACCCTGGCATAGCCCACTCTAGCCTAAAATAGCCTAACCTAATTAATCATAGCTTAGGATACTCAAACCTGGCATAGTCTACTCTAGCCTACGTTAGGCTAGCATACCCTAGCCTACGCTAGCATAGTCTAGCCTACACAAGCCTAACCTTGCCTAGTCTTGCTTAGGTGATTCCAACATATGCTAGCCTACTCTAACATAGCCTACTCTTAAATTACCTACTCTAGCCTATCCTAGTCTAACTCAGCTTAAATTTCCTAGTTCTAACCTAGCCTAGCCTCGATTAGCTTACTCTAGGCTAGCCTACTTTAGCCTAGCCTAGCCTAGCTTACTCAAGCCTTTTTTAACCAAGCTTAGCCTACCCTACTCAAAACTAATTTAGCCTAGGCTATCCTAGCCTACTCAATCCTACCTTAACGTACCCTTTCCTACCTTACTCTAGCATAGCCTACTCTAGCCTAGCTTAATTTAGCCTACTCTGTGGTATCCTATCCAAACCTACCCTACCTTAGCCTAGACTACTCTAGCTTAGAGTACTCTTTCCTAGATTACTCTAGCCTAACCTAGATATTAGCCTGTTATAGCCTATTATAACCTACTCTAGCCTAACCTAATCTACTTTACCCTAGCCTATCCTACATTTCCTTAGACTACTCTAGCCTAGCCTAGTCTACTTTAGCTTAGACAAACCTAGCCTAGCCTATCCTAACCTATCCTACTCTAGCCTAGCCTAAACTATCCTAGCCTAGCCTAATATTTCCTTACCTAGACTACTCTTTCCTAGCCTAGCCTATCCTTGCCTAATCTACCCTACTCTACCCTACCCTAGTTAAGCCTACTCTAGTCTCGTCTAGCTTACCGTAGCCTAGAAACCTCTATCTTACACTACTCTAGCTTAGCATACCCTAGCCTAATTTAGGTTATCCTAACCTAGCATGGCATAGATTAGCCTACTTTATCCTAGCCTAGCCAAGCCTATCCTAACCTAACCTTCTCTAGCCTTCCCTACACTGCCTAGTCTACTCTAGCCTAACATATTCTAGACTAGTCTACTTAGCCTACCCTAGCCTACTGGTGCCTAACCTACCGTTCTCTTTCCTAGCCTAGATGAATCTTTCCTAGAAGAGCCTAGCCTAGCCTCGCCTAGCCTAGCCAAACCTAACCTAAACTAGCCTACTATAATCTAGGTTACCCTGCCCTACTCTAGCCTAGCCTATTCTAGTCTATCGTTCTCTAGTATAGCTTAGCTTAGCCTACCCTCGTTTATCTTATCCTAACATAACATAGATTATCCTACTCTATCGCAGCCTACCCTAGACTACCCTAACCTACCTTAACCTAGTCTACTCTAGGTTAGGCTACTTTTCCTAGCGTAGCCTACTATTTCCTAACCTAGCCTACTCTTTGCTAGGGTAGCTTACTATTTCCTAATGAGCCTACCCTATTTTAGCCCAACCTAGCCTAATTTAGTCTAGTATAGCTTACTCTAGCCTAGACTGCTTTATTCTAAACTACTCTAGTTGAGCCTAATCAATCATAACCTAGCCCAGCCTATTCTACCATAGCCTAACCAACTCTAACCTTACCTAACATAACCTAGCCTAGTCTACTCTAGCCTAACCTAGCCTAACCAAGCCTAGCCTACTCTAGCCTAGCCTAGCCTATCTTAGCCTAGCCTAGCCTATCTTAGCCTACTCTAGCCTAGCCTAACCTAGCTTAACCTAAGCTAGCTTAGTCTACTCTAGTCTAGCCAAGCCTATCCAAGCCTATCTTAGCCTAGCCTACTCTATCTTAGCAAACCTACCCTAGCCTACCCTAGCCTGGCATAGCCTAGCCTACTATAGGCTAACGTACCCTAACATGGCCTAACATTGCCTACTCTTGCCTAGCCGAACCTAACCTAGCCTATCTTATCCTAGGCTAGCCTAACCTAGCCTAGCTTAACCTAGTCTAGCCTAGCCTAACCTGACCTAGCCTAACTTACTCTAGCCTAGCCTACTCTAGCCTAACCTACTGTTTCCTACTCTAGCCTAGCCTACTCTAGCCTACCCTACTCTATCCTAGCCTACTCTAGCCTACTCTAACCTACCATAGCCTACTTTAGAATAACCTAATATATTCTAGCCTAACCATGCCTAACCTACATTACTGAACTATGCTCTATCCTAACCTATTATAGCATAGCCTAATCTAGCCTAACCTAGTCTAGCCTAACATGGGATAACTTAGGCTAGCCTAGCCTACTTAATCATATCCTAGCTTGGCCTAACCTAGCCTAACCCACTCTAGCCTAACCTATCCTAATCTACCCTAACCTACTCTAGCCTAACCTATCCTAACATAGCCTAACCTACCCTACTCTAGCCTAGCGTGCTATAGCCTATTGTAGCCTAGCCTAACCTAACCTAGCCTAACCTAGCCTAGTCTAGCCTAACCTAGCCTAACCTAGCCTAGCCTACCCTAGCTTAGCCTAACCTAGCCTAACCTAACCTAACCTAACATTTCCTAACATAGCCTAGCAATATCCCCCAGCACACGCCTAACTAACCTGGCCTTGCCTGGCCTGTCCTAGCCTAGCCCTGGTCTGCTTGTAGCCTAACCTGGCTATTACAAACACGCGCCGCTGGCCCTGGCCTGGCCTGCAATGGTCTGTTCTTAACCTGGCCTAACCTAACTGGCCTTCACCTAACCGCAGCCTGGCCCTAGTCTACAACTTTGCTGGCCAGCACGCGCCATCATGCCCTGCCTGGCTGGCCTTGCCTGGCTTGGCCTGGCCTGTCCTAACTGTGATGCCTAGCCTAACCTGGCCTGGCCTTACCTGGCCCTGGCCTGGCCCTGGCCCTGGCCTGGCAGCTGGCAAGCTGGCCTAACCTAACCTGGCCTGCCCTGGCATAGCCTACATTGGCCTGCTTTACGCCTGTCCTTCTGTGGCCTGCTCTGTGTGCTGCTAACCTAGCCTACTCTGGCCTAGCCTGGCCTTGGTCTGGCGTGGCCTCGCCCTGCTCTGGGCTATACAGCCTGGCTAACCTGCCGCCTGCCTGGCTAGCAGCGGCCTGGTGGCCTGTCTGGCCTACCCTGCCTACTCTGGTCTAGCATGAACAAGCTTGGCCTGAACTAGCCTAGGCTGGCCTGTACCCAGCCTAGCTGTGATTGGTCTGGCATGCCTAGCCTAGCCCAACTGTTTATTTCTCTGGCTAACCTAGCCTAATCTATCCTAATCTATCCTAACCTACTCTAGCCTATCATGCTCTACCCTAACCTAGCCTAGCCTAACCTAGCGTAACCTAGCCTGCACTAGCCTAGCCTATATTAGCCTAGCCTACCCTAACCTAACCTAACCTAACCTGGCTAGACCTAAACTAGCCTAGCCTAGCCTAGCCTAATGTAACCTAAGCTAGCCTAGCCTAACCTAACCTATCCTAGTCTAGCCTAGCCTACCCTAACCTAGTCTAACCTAGCCTAGCCAACCCTAGCCTACCCTACCCTAGCCTAACCTAGCCTAACCCAACCTAGCCTAGCCTAACCTTTCCTAACCTAGCCTAGCCTAACCTAACCTAGCTTAACCTTGCCTTACCTAGCCTAGCCTAACCTAGCCTAATCTAGCCCACTCTAGCCTAGCCTAGTCTACTCTAGCCTATTCTAGCCTAACCTACTCTACTCTAGCTTGCCTTAGTCATTTCTTTAGTAGCCGAGGCTAGGCTACTCTAGCATACCTTTGTATACTCTATATTAGTTTGGTATAACCTACTCTAGCTTACCCTAGCCTATTATAGAGTACCCTATCTTGTTTTTGTCTAACCCACCCTAGCTTAAACTTACTCTATCCTTGTGTAGCCTAGTCTAATTTAGTCTATTCTAGATCACTCTAGCTTAGCCTACCGTAATCTAACACAATCTAAATCCATAAGAGTTTATATATATACATGTTGTAGTTGAAAAATTTAATAAAATATATATTCAAAAGAAATATTAGAAAAAAAATACAGTAAAAGGGTTTTGTTTATTCTTTTTTATCTTTTGCTGAACACAAACAAGAAAAGCTAATACTGGAGGAACAGAAGAAATTAAAGTAGGTGCAAGTAAGTGAAGGAACATGTTTTTTATTTCTCATAATGAAAGGCAACAAAACAAAAAGATCTATATATATAGTCAAGAAAATGTGGACAGATGTATTACTTCTCAGAACCAGAGGAAACATGAACTTTACCAAGCGAAATCCAACGCCAATTTCAATTATTACATCCCATCCACCAAGTTGTCTGCAAAGTCAAAAATCACAAGTCAGGATTCAATCAACAAACTGCAATTGATGTAAAAAGCTAAAGAAAAACACAAATAATTATATCTAGCGTAATGTAATATAAAAAAAACATATAATAATGAAACTAAACTACAGATCTGGATCTCGATCTTCCCCTTTTAAATTGAAATCAAAATTAATTCCAATCCACGCTTACAATTAACATTCTTAACACAGTAGTAGTTGGAGACCACTTCTAAGATCCCGCCATTCACACTACCATCAAAGTCTCTAACTGAAAACTCTCTGATCCCGCCACTTCTAAGATCCCGCCATTCACACCACCATCAAAGTCTCTGACTGAAAATTGTGTGTCACTCTCTGATAGACTAATATCCACAAACAAGACTCCCAACCCATATAGACAGAAGACAACACAAAGACGACAATAAAAACAAGACTCCCAACCCATATAGACAGAAGACAACACAAAGACTAACCACACCACAACACAGAGAGAAAGAACAGAGAGAAAAAGAGAGAAAGAACAGAGAGCCAAGAACAAAAATCACACCACAACACAGAGAGAAAGAACAGAGAGCCGAGAACAAAGAGGAGCGCTCCAAAAACTACATAGAGAAAGAACAGAGAGCCGAGAATTCAGGGCAAGGAGCGAAGGTGAATGAGACAATGTGATCTCAACTGATTTATATATTGCACACAAAAGCATTGTTAGCCACAAAAGCTCACAAAAGCTCTGTTCGTTTTCAACGTTCTCCCTTCCGTACCACCCACGTAGCTTCGTTCAATTTAAATGCATTTTATGACCCACATTTAGATCAAGATCCGTTAGCCACAAAAGCTCACAAAAGCACACAAAAGCACCGTTAGCCACAAAAGCTCACAAAAGCTCTGTTCGTTTTCAATGTTCTTCCTACCGTAGCACCCACTACTCATCCACGTAGCTTCGTTCAATTTAAATGCATTTTATGACCCACATTTAGATCAAGATCCAAAGATTCAAATTTCGATTCCCGTCATCCCAAAATTCTAATCTTTCTTTTGAAATGTTTTCATTAATTTAATAATTAATACTAAATACTAATAATACTATTTTTTCAACATTACATTCAAATTGCTATCAATTTTTGTATTCTTAATTATCTTAAATAAAATTATTTTTTGACATTGAAAATTAATTTAATTTTTATTTGTTATAGCCGTTTGGTTTCTAGCCGTTTGAAGGGGTGGAACTAATCATTTCTAGCAGTTTGGATTAACTTAACTGTTAAAAATAATGTAACATGAAACTTTCTATTATTGTTTTCATCAATACGTTGTATCCACCTACATTGTCATCAACATCAACTATGGTGGTTGTGATATGTCATGTAGTTATTATGAAATTGGCCAACAAATCATAAACTATTCCATGCCTAAAATATTTATTATACAGTTATAATATTTACCTTAAAAGATAATAATGAGAAGTGAGAAGCGTTGCATGCATTGATAGGGATAGAAGTAACCGTAATAAAATGTAAAATTGGGAAAATATTAGATTTAATAATATTAAAATTTTATCAATTCAATATGAATAAAGGATATTTTTTATAAATAATATATGAAATTCTTCATTTAAATATTATAACAAAATGACATGGTCATTAAATTTAGTATAAAAACAAAGTAACATAATAAGTCCAAATTTATATTGGTTACGGATCATAAAAACAAATTAAAATAGCAAAGTCATGAGTTATATGGATTATGGACCATAGAGATTAGGGGTTAAGTATGATATGCATTTGTTAGAACTATTTTATTATTATAATTTATGAGAATAACTAAAATCTGAAAACCAATGAACATGTAAATCAACAAATCATTCACATAAATGAACACAATATGCATCTTAGAAAAAGTGGGAATAAAGGTCCTAATGTATGGCACATAAAAGTGGGAATAGACATTTTAGCAACCAATGGAATGAAAGTGGACATAATGACTCCTTATTTTACATTTCAAAAGTGGGAAGAAGTCCTATATTAGATGAGCAATGTCATGTGAGAACTACACAGAAAGGAAAAGAGGATCACAAAAATGAGGATTATTCAATGGAACAAGTGAAGATTCTAAAAGTATCTATCAAATAAGGGCTTTAATTGAGTGGAAGATGTTCATTGATGGATTCAACTAGTATGTGTTAATCTTCTTTTCGATGTCATGTGTGAGTCATTTTGTTATAATTTATAGATAAAATGATTGATTAGTGGTTTGTGATTCCTATACCTTCGGAATAAATCCTCTAATACTTCTTGAATCAAGTCTATTTTCATCTAACTATTTACTTCCTGAGGCCCCTAGCCACCGAGACATACCTTGCTACTATTTTTAGTGAATTAGCTAATAGCCAACCCTGTCTATTATGATAGTCTCATAACCATTATTACCTAATGAAACTATATATCTATTTCAAGTTCTATTAGTATTGTGGTTTAAGCACAAAATAAGGATTCATACCTCACGATATACCAACACTCAATAGTTGACCTCTTGACAACTAGTATCCATGTCAGTTTCTGTTTCCATCCAATTTCCATGTTAGCACCATTTCAAATGCTAATATATATGACCTTGCCACATAATTTGCCCATGTCAAAAAAATGTCATATCCAAGTCTATGCCACAAAACATCCACATTGATGCCATATGACCACCACATTAGTGGCACATCATAATCATGTTAGTGTTATGTAATATTTATGTCAGTGGCACATTAAAGCCACAATATCATCTACAACCTTAGGACCCTTATCAAATTTGGTAAAATTGGAAGAAAGCTGTCATATGAGGGCTTGAGGATCGGAACATGATATCCATCACTTTACAATATTTAACAATGCATCACCCTTAACTAATAGACAATGTGGATTGTTTTATAATCAAGTAATTAAGCTTATGATTCCTATAAAATATTTGGCATTGACCTCCCAATCTCCCAACCCAACACTCAAAAATTCCCTAACTTCTCATTAAGCTATAAAATTTTGGATTCTATCTACATTACGAGTTTCCACAAGACTCTAATGCATTCTCTAATCTTTGAAAATCAAAATTCGAATGCTTGAAAGAAGACAACTATATATCCCTTTTTATATAGATCTTAGTCATGGCCCTTATGTTATCCATATGACCAAGAGATTAGGATGAGGCCTTCCTATCAAGAATATTTTACATTGTTTCTCTAATGAACTCCATCCCAAAATTTCTCTCCATCCTAAAAAGTTGTCAACCCTAAAATTTCTCCATGGTAGGAAAGTTGGTAGATGGGTCTTGCGGGTTGATAATGACTTTGACAGGGAAGTGAATGAAGACTTCTCATGTATGGAGATGCTCCCCAACCATAAAGGCACCTAAGCACCCCACCCTCACTACTAGTAACCATTTACTTCTCACACGAACTCACATAGGACATTACACATGATTTTCCTCTTCTAAGGCCTTTAGACCTATTCTCTTAACTAAGGAGGCATTTCTAATGATTTTTATTCTAAACAAACATGTATCGTGGTTGCCAAATCCTTAAGTTAACTTAATTGGCTAGATACCTTCACTTGAAGTACATTTGATCTCTTCAAATCCATCAACATAATATGTAGCCATTCAAGCATTCTTCATTGAACTCTATAACACTTTTCATTGGATGTTTTATGAATAAAAATATCATCTAGGTCATTACCTTCCTTTCAAGGATAGAGTCTTTGATTCTATGTCTAAAACACCAAAAATACCTTTTAATATCTACACGAGACCTTGGTAATATATGCCCTACCAAATTTATATAAACTTTATTGATTAAACTCACCAATATCTCTCGATTCGAAACTAGTCATCATGAATATCCAAGATACTAAGGGGTTAGCTTCCCTAGCCTTCCATCCTTTTTATTTATGGGGACCTGTAACATCTAATATATAGACACTAACAAGGACTAGAGGTTAGTCCATCCTGTCTTCCTTAGGTAAGCATATTAACATTAAATAGCTATGGTACCTATTATAGCCATATTTATCTTACCATAACATAAGAAAATAGTACACAATCTATAATATCTATGTAGTAGGAAATTCATAGATACACAAACCATCCACATAGTTTCCATATTATGAATTATGGTTTACATTACAAATTTATGTCAGTATGGTTACTTATTTGATGATAGACAAAAGGGTTCCCATAACTGAAGAAAGGTAAGCCACATTCCACCACAAAATAGGCTTATATTCATTGTAATATTTATTTTTAGTTGGGCATCACCAAGTCAATACATGAATCCATGAGGGAGGTCCCACCCTAAATTAGAACCTCTAATCACAAAGACCGTTATCCCACTTTTCATGAAGCTCCTTAGTTTTCTTATTGTCAAATAAATCACAGAGTTTTTTGGGCTACATTCCATGTTTTATGATCTTCCACTACAACACAAATCGGGGTTTTAAGACAAATTTGAGAAAATTTTTGGGTAGATTGTGTTAAGTTGAGACAAAAAAAACATGTATATTGTCTTAAATATTGTCTTTAAGAAATTTTATTAGGAGACAATTTCATATTTTTATGTAAAGAGACAACAGTTGGGACTAAAGACATATTGTATTTATAGAGAAAATATTTCTTTAATCCAAGCTATTATCTCAATAATTTTTTTTTGTTTAAATACAATACAACATAATTTTTCTATCTTTAGAGACAATACAATACAATGTATTCAAAAACATATCTCGCCATTGAAATAAACCAAAGGGAGATCATTTATTCAATTATGAAATGAAACATCTGATTTGGTGGCTTCATTGACAACTGGGAATTTTAGCTAGTTTCGCACTGTGTTATGATCTCGCATGCTAGCCAGTGGAGTCAACCCCTGTTAGGCAGCCTAAGATGGTAGCAAGTGGTGGAAACGAAACTTCTCTCTAGAAACCAAAAAATTTTAAGCATGGATTCAAGAAATGACCACCAAAATTAAAAATAAATACAATATCATTGACTAATTAATGTTAGGGAAGAGTGAAATCAAACCACCAACCACCTACTTATAAGGTAGGTGCTCTTCCATGGAGCTAGCACATTTGAAATAATTATGTGAGGAGTTATGCCAGTCCTTGAAATTCCATATATATGCATTGATTTTTTAAAATAATCTCCACAATGACATAATATTTTTTAGATCTATAATCATACAGCCCCTATTTTTAACTTAATAAAAAATAAATCAACACATTTAGCTCAACGTCACACCCCTATAGCATGTCCTACAAAGCATGACCATATTTCACCATTCAGTAGTTTTATTCTAGATGGTAGTCAAAACTGTGTTAAGTCACAAAACATTGGTGCAAAAATTCAATAAAAAATTGACTCCTTTTACAATAAACACTATGCCAAGTCTCTCTTGTAAATTTTGATTAAATAAATGAAAACATTAGCCACGAAGTTGTTGGAAAAATAACCTAAGAAGCTAGCCCATAATATTGCATCATTTCTTATCTGAACTTTGAAGACGTTTAAAAATATTCATGAATTAGTTTCCTTCCTCAATTTTTGTACTTCAGTAAGCTCAAATTGCATAACCAATCACATCACCATCAATAAAATGAAATAAGAAATTACAATTTAGTTAGCTCAGAAATTATATGTTATAACCAAACCAGGGAATAACCCTATCACTTTTACATAAGAAGTGAAAACAATTTTACATAGAAACTATCCATGTAAGTGATGTACCCCACTTAAGAGCGTCAAAACCTAACCATAATGTGTCTAAAAAATTGTGCCAACATGCATGGTTAAGAATGTGCTGAAGAAAAGAGTCAATAGAATAGATTGATTAAATGGATTCATGAGGCCAAGTCACCTAGGGATCTGGTCCCTCTAAATATTGAAAACCTCCTCATGTAATGTGCCATTACTAACTTCGGATTCGTACCACCTCAAAATAGTGGAAAAAAGATCTGTTGCGAAATCATGGAGGAACTGCACTAGATCTATTGGGTATGTGCTCCATTAAAGGAGAATAACTCCCAAGCTATAGGTAAACCATAATAAGCTATATATCACATCACAATTGAAAAAGGGTATGTTGCATAGTAATGGTTAAATTGGATTCGATTTTTTAGGTACATGCTCTAGTGAAGGAGAATAACTACCAAGCAATAACATAAATATAACGAATCTATTTCAAGTCATAATTGAAAAAGGGTCTATAATAGGGTCGTGAATCCACAAATAGAGAGCACATATGAGAGGTCGAGTTCCCTAAAATTGATGCATGTTACGACATTTGTGAGAGAGATGACATTGAATGACTAGTAACACTATTACCGATCAACGGGAAAATTATCTACTACCCTTTTTTTTGAGGTAGCAAAAAAAACACCATATTTTTAAAATTGGTGATGTAGAATCACCCCTTTATTTGGAGCATAGTTTTGGCACTTTAATTTTTTTTTTTTTTTTTTTTTTTTAATTTCGTGATTTTCATGTTGAGTTTGAAAAGTGGTGGTGTAGAATAATTTGTTTTTTTTTAGCATACTTTTGGAACTTTCAATTTTGTTTGATTTTTTTTCCCTTAAATGTCACGTTAATTTATAAAAATGGTGATTTTTTTGGCACTTAATTTTTTTTTATTTATTAAGTATGAACATTTTTTTTAGAATATTAGTGATTTTCATGCTAATTTTGAAAAGTGTTGAAGCAACATCAATCCTTTTTTGTTTAGAGTGGTGATTTTAATCTTGATAAATTAAAAAAAAAAAACATGACAAAAAAAATCATATATAAAAAATATGAAAAAAAACTAATAAAGGTGTAAAAAAATACAAAATAACTTGTAAAAATAAAAAATTTAAACAAAAAAGTCAAAATAAATAAATAAATAAATAATTGAAAAAATAAATTAAAAAGGGGAAAAAAAACTCGTACTTAAAAACAAAATATTATGATAAAATAAAATAATTAAAATTTAAAAAAAAAAAAATTAATAATAATTAAAATACTAAAATACAAAATAATTTAAATTGGAAATTTAAATTTAAAAAGAACATTAAAATAAAAACTGTAAAATGATAAAAAAATTAAAAATTAAAAATTAAAACTCTCTCTCTCTCACACACACACACACACACACACACACATATACGAAAAATGCATTTTCAAAGAATTAAAAAAAACATAATTAGTTTTTTTTAATTAAAAAATAAAAAATAAAAAATAACTTAAAAATAATAATAATAACACATTTTTTTTTAAATAAAAAAATACTGAATTAAATAAAAATTATATAAAAAAATTAAAAAATATAAATTAAATTAAAAATAAAAAATAAAAAAAATAATAATAAAAAATTATAAATTTGGGTTTTACGGCCACCCTTGGGCCGCGAGGCTAGACCGAGAGGTAGAGGGAGAGCTGTGAGCTCTCTCGTCGCCCTCCGATTGAGTCTCGCGGCCCCAGGGCAGGAATGGTCGACCCTTGCCGCCCTAGGGTCGATGTGGCGACATAGCTGATAGATCTTCCGCCGCCCTCTGGCCGAGTCCCGCGGTGTCATGACAGCAACAATCAACCCTTGTCACCCTAGGGCCATGGGGCCCGGCCGACGGGCGACAAGAGAGTTGGCAACACTCCCGTTGTTCGTTGGCAGAGCCCCGCGACCCTAGGGCAGGAAGGGTCGATTCCCAGAATCGACACCCACTGCCCTAGGAATTGCGAGGCTCGGTCGACGAGCGGTGGCAAAGCTCCCAAAATCATCCTAGGCTGCCCAAGGCGACGCGAGGCTCGACCGACAGGCAGTCTCCTGCCGGCCCCTAGGGAAGCAGGGGTCGATTCCCAGAATCAACCCTTGTTTCCCTAGGGCCGCGTGTCTCGGTCGGCCGAGCCCCACTACCCCAGTGTGGCGATCAACAAACACATTTTTTTTAATTTTATTATTATTATTATTATTATTATTATTATTTAATTTTTCTTTTTTTAATTTATTTCATTTTTAATTAATTAATTTATTTATTTTATTAAAAAAAAATTAATTTTTTTTAAATTAAACAAAATGATTTTTGTTATTTTTTTTAATCTAAAAATGTGCTTTGCATATATTTATGTACTTTTTTTTAAAATTTATATTATTACTTAAATTTCTTTTAATTTTTAATTTTTTAATTTAAATTACTATTATTATTTTTTTTAATTTAATTTAACTTAATTTTTTTTTTAAATTAACCACCTGTAAATTTTTATTTTATCTTTTTTAATTATGTGGTTTATTATTATTATTATTATTAAAAAAATATTAAATTTTTTTTTCTTGGTTAAATTATTTTTAATTGTGTGTTTGTTTTGAATTTATCCCTTTTTTTATTTTATTTTTGAAATTTTTATTTTATTTTTTAATTTTAAAAATGACATTTTATCTTTAATACCATGCCTAAAGTTATTGGAATTTTATTTCCATAACTATGATATTTTATCTTTAAGGCTTTTCGGAGATACAATACTAGATTATCTTTAATACCATGACCAAAAATCATTGGAATTTTAAGACTTGATATTTGATCTTTAATGCCATGTTTATCGTTGAAATTTTAGGGTTTTTGAAAGTCATGATATTTTATCTTTAATTTCATCATTAAAAATTGTTGACAATTTACCTCGAAAAGAAAAATACGTTATTCCAACATTAAATTTGATGACATTATTCGAGTGTTTTTTGCACACACAAAATTGGTGATGTTATTCCACCATCAACATTTTTTATCTTGATGGTATTTTATCAATCCCTTTTTCAAGAAAACAAATTGGCTTTTAGCATAATTTAAAAAAAAATGTTGAAATTTGACCCTAAAAAAAAGTGCATTTTGAAAGACACACTTTTCATTTATGGGTTGTTTTTTCATGTTTTTTGAGTTTTTTTGAGCTACAGTTCTCATTTTGAGGTAATAGTTCACATTTGATCGATAACTGTGTTTAGTAATTACACTGTTAAATTTCACCATTTTCCACATCAAGTCATAGTAAATAGAAAAAATCACAGCAATAATAACATGTTGAATATTCTCCCCTATAGTATCCACCCTCATTTATTACTATGAATAAATAAGTTTAGATAGTGCCAAAAGTACGTACAACTGAATTAAACACGATCTCCATCATCAGTAATATCAATAACATCGAAAAAAATGGAAAAATATGATACACTATGATTTGTCACATCCATAGGAAAAAGACAAGAAACCACTAGGGCAATGACTTGCAGAATATGGACTGATAACAAACAATGAATGTGAATACTTATAACTTACTCAACATATAACTTGAGTATGCATGATAACGAACAAAATTAACTGACTATATTTGTACATTCTAATAGAAACAATGTAAAATTTGAGAGGAGAACTATAAATTGAAAACGGGAACTCTAGCCAAAAAGACCCCAAAAAACATGAAAAACAACTCAAAAATGAAAATTGTGTATTCTAGAATGAGGTTTCATTTTTTTCAAGGTTAATTTGCAACATTTTTTAAAAATGGCAGTTAAACCAATTTTCATGTGCCGAACAAATGGAAAAAACACACCAATGTTGGTGTTATAATACCATTTTTATTTTCTGGGTACAATTTAAACATATTTTTAGTAATGACGTTAAATATAAAATAATGGGATTTCCAACACATTTAAATTCCAATAATTTTTGTCCATGTTGTTTAACATATACTGTCATGACACTAAAAATCCCTAAAATTCTAATTGTTTTCAACCATAATGTTAAAGATAAAAGATATTTCACAAATTTTCACCCATTAAATTAAAAAGCACTAACTTTTCAACATATTTCAACCATGATATTATGAACAAATTATATGACTAAAATAAGCCAATGAAACATGAAATATTTCTTCAGGTTATTGTTGCATTTTGAATGTTTTAGAGAAATGAATTCATCATAATTAAAACATATAATCCAGCAAAAATAAGAATGACTCATAACTTCATGTAAGATCATATGGAAGTTAAAATATCGTTTTCATTTCTCAATGCAAAAATCATTTATAGAGAACGTCTTACACAATTATTAAAAATCACTCATATTTTCTTGCATACCATCAAAATTCACATCTTTAGATGAATGACTGGATGCAGATGAAGATGTTCCATATTCTTCTCTTTCCTCAACTAGTTCCCCATCTCAGTCAACATGCATGCCCACCACTTGAGGTTTCAAAAACCTTCTAGATCTATGACCGAGTTAAGTAGACTGTCATCTCAACAATATTTCTTTTGGTAACAACCTCTTCAGAATCTCTATCATCCTGGAGTGAAGAGTTCCTCTCTTTGTTAGATTGAAGTCCTAAATAAGTATGTCAACTTCCTCTAATTTTAGGAGGTCTGTGCTGCATCAATTTATACTTTTACCTTTAATTTTTCTATTTCTGCCAATTTTTTTATCAACTACGATCTTTGGTTTGTACACACCATTGAATGGGTGTGTGTTTTTGGCATACCTATGTACTTCAACACTTGTAACATCTTCATTTTATGTAATAACCTTTATAATCTTGGCAATCCAGAATGGATAGCCATGTGGATGTTCAGGTTGTAACACTACGATAATGCAACCCTCCTTAATATCCTGTAATGAACCCCTGTAAAGGTCTTCCATGGCTTCAAGTTGTGCACGAGATCTTCGGGAACCCATATACATTTCTCTTTCCTCCACCTGTGTAGAATTAATAATAGCTTGTGATTGTTGTTGTTCATCAATGTTTGTTTCCTCCTATTCATTTGACACATTTTGTGGCCAAATAAATGGAGTCTTCAAAAGAATATCTTCATTTTATGGACTTAAAAGGATATCACTCTGATCATTGAAAAAGGACTCCCACCAAACTGAATGAACAACATCAAAGTATTCATATGTATATCTAATGTTTTTTTTAATTTCTTCCAGGCATTTAGAATAATATATATCTATCTTCTCTCTTCGTGCATTATGAACTTCACTAACTTATTGTAATAACAATATATTTGACACAAATATTGGATGATCTAGAATGAACTTCAAAAATTTCAAACGTGATGACAGTGCCCATTTTGTAGTAGTTGAGAACTTTTTTCCCCATATGAGTGTTTTCCCATCAAATTTTATGATACAAAATTGATGTTGGAGGCTAATTTTATTAAGTTGTTCAATGCATTTCTCCTAACCATGCGATCCCATAATAAACCTTCACATGTCAAAAATTTCTTATAACACATGAAAAATAGGCTCTGTCATATATGATTTCTTAGTACATTCAATTAATGATGGAAAACTCGCAACATCCTTCCTCCTCAATGTTACTGAAAAATGATTGAACATATGATCAATATGGTCATGAGTGTGCCCAACAAGAAGGAAACAAACATTTACTCGATGAAAAATTCTCAATTCAACAAGCATGTTTAGATATCCAAAAACAATCTGATTTTTTCTTTCATGACGAGAGTTGTCTAATTGTAGATACAACATTTTAGGAATATTACCACACCAATTAGAAATTATCTCATGAATTATGGTTATTTTCGGATTTACATAATTATGGATATTTGGAGTTGTGAAGTAAACTCTTGGTGATGTTCTCCCATTGAAGACCATACAACTAACCGAGTGAAACAGGATAAAATTTTCCTCCTACAATTTTTTGGGTGTGCGAACAAAATGTGTTGTGTAACCAGCTCCAAAAATAGAAGAAAAGAGATATCAATGCCTTAGAAATAAGCCACTTCGAGGGGGAAACCTCCAATACATTACATGAATGAACAATTCTTGGATGATACAATTTACAAAACCTCCTTTCTATATATAGGAGTCCATGGGGCCATAATGTAATCCTAGTGGGCCACAATGTAATCCTATCCGACCTAACAATAATAATTTAAGGGAACAATAATAACAAAATGGCGTTACAAGGGTACAATAATAACAATAAGGGGGTTACACTAACAACAATAAGGGACTATACTAGTGATATAGGGACCTAACATGCCCCTCTCCTTCAAAAAAGTGTTGTCCTCAATGCTTGAGTAGCTCTAGGTGATTCTGTATAAAATTCTCATCCTCCCATGTAGAATCTTCAGTGGGTAAGTTCTTCCACTTGATGAGATACTCTGAAATTGATCGATTCCATAGCTATCGAGTTCTTGTTTCCATGATCGCTTCAGGTTCCAATATGATTTTTCCTTCCTCATCAAGTTCTGGAAATATTATTTGAACTAGAAGATTTTCACCTATAAACTTCTTTAAGCATGAAACATGGAAAACTGGATGTACTCGTGAAGAAGCAGGAAGCTCCAATTTGTATGCCATAGTACAAATCTTTTGCAACACCTTATAAGGACCATAGTACTTTGGCGATAATTTATTATCCTTCCTAGCTTTCTTGAGGGACATTTGTTTGTATGGTTGTAGCCGTAAAAATACCCAATCTCCTATATCAAAACTTCTCTCGCTCTGATGTTG
The DNA here is from genome assembly GCA_034641835.2 of Pinus albicaulis. Classification (NCBI taxonomy): domain Eukaryota; kingdom Viridiplantae; phylum Streptophyta; class Pinopsida; order Pinales; family Pinaceae; genus Pinus; species Pinus albicaulis. Next base: position 80,094 of record JAXQQM020086694.1, read on the forward strand.
ATCCGCCTATTGTTTCATTCGATTTTGTGCCAAATTCAGGTTATCCTTTAAGAGTTGGAGAACTTCTTGCTGATGCTCGATGTTATCTTCCACTACTTGAACCTTCGAATTTTCCCTTAAATATGATGTGATGGATGGTGGATGATATCCATAAAGGTCCATAAATGGGTTCATTTTTGCTGCAGTATCGAAGGAAGTGTTATACCACCATTCATCGAGCGGTAACCACTTGACCCATTATGTTTGTTTACCAGATACAAAACAACGAAGATATACTTCCAAAAATTTATTTACTATCTTTTGAAAGAACTTCTTGCTGATGCTCGATGTGATCTTCCACTACTTGAACCTTCGAATTTTCCCTTAAATATGATGTGATGGATGGTGGATGATATCCATAAAGGTCCATAAATGGGTTCATTTTTGCTGCAGTATCGAAGGAAGTGTTATACCACCATTTAGCGAGCGGTAACCACTTGACCCATTATGTTTGTTTACCAGATACAAAACAACAAAGATATCCTTCCAAACATTTATTTACTAGCTTTTGAATTCTATCCATAAATGTAGTAGCAACTGTACTAGCTTTAAATGGATGAGATAATGCAAAAAAGTGTGCATACTTGGTAAGTCTATCAACTACCACCATGATGACACTCTTTCCTTTGGACTTAGGTAAACCTGTGATAAAATCCATTGAAATCTCCTCCCAGCGTTGACTTGGAATGGATAAAGGTTGTAGAAGTCCCGGGGTCTTAATTGTCTCCACTTTATTCTGCTGGCAAACCAAACATTCCGCCACAAACTTTTGAATATCAGATTTAAGGCCATCCCAAAAAAATTCTTTCTTCACCCTGTGGTAAGTTTTTAAAAATCCTGAGTGTCCTGCTAAAGGAGAAGTGTGCAATTCCAGAAGAATCTTTTGTTTTAGTTGGGAATTCTTACAAAGATATAAGCGATATTTGTACCATAAGGAATCATTTTCCAACTAAATGTATCAGATGTACTAGGATCTTGCTGCAACTTTTGAATGAGTGTCCATACATCTTTGTCCTTCTTCCATTCATCTCTTGCTTCGGTTATCAAATCTGGTTGGATAATAGAAATGGCACAAAGAAATGCTTCCACCTCTTCATTCTTTCTTGAGAGTGCATCTGCAACAACATTAAGCTTTCCTTTTTTGTAGATTATTTCAATGTCATAACCCAACATCTTTGTGACCCATTTTTGCTGCTCTTCTGAAGATAGTCTTTGTTCCAAAAAGTGTTTAAGACTATCATGATCAATTTTTACCTTGAAGTGTCTTCCCATTAGGTAAGTTAGCCATTTCTTTAGTGCATGCAGTATTGCTAACATTTCCTTCTCATAAATAGGTTTCTGTAAATACTTTCCTTTGATTGGACGACTTTCAAAAACAATGGGTCTTCCTTCCTGCATTAAAACAACACCAATTCCATTTCCTGAGGCATCACATTCCACAATAAAGGTTTTTGTGAAGTCTGGCGTAGCTAAGACCGGTGCTAGGGACATTGCCTCTTTAAGATGTTCTAAGGCCTTAGTTGCTTCAGGAGTCCATGAAAATGCATCTTTCTTAAAAAATGTTGTTATAGGTGCTTCTATTCTCCCATAATTCTTAACAAACTTATGATAATACCCTGTTAACACGAGAAATCCTCGCAACTGCTTTATGGTTGTGGGGACTTTCCATTCCTTAATGGCTTTAATTTTGTTAGGGTCGATTTTAACACCCTCGTGAGATACAATATGACCCAGATATTCCACCTCTTGTACTACAAAGAAACATTTAGATGTTTTTTCATATAATTGTTTCTCCTGCAATAGTTTGGGCACCCTGTTAGCATGTTCAACATGATCCTTCCAAGACCTGCTGTATATTAGTATATCATCAAAAAATACTAGCACAAATTTTCTAAGGAAGGGTTTGAAAATGGAATTCATCAACCCTTGAAATGTAGAAGGTGATTTGGTAAGGCCAAAAGACATGACCAAAAATTCATAATGACCCTCATGAGTTCGAAATGTTGTTTTTGGAATATCTTTAGTCTTCATTCTAATTTGACGATATCCTGAACGAAGATCCAACTTGGTAAAAGAAATTGCTCCATGTAATTCATCCAATAATTCATCAGTCACAGGAATGGGAAATTTATCTTTAATGGTGAGCTTATTGAGCTCCCTATAATCCGAACACATTAGCCATGATCCATCCTTATTGTGCACTAATACTATAGGAGCAGAGAAAGAACTTTAACTAGGTTGAATTATACCCGCCTCTAACATTTCTACAATCACATGTTCAATTTCGCTCTTTTGGACGTAAGGATATCTATAAGGCCTGATGTTTGGAGGAACACTTCCTGTAATCAAATGAATAGCATGATCATGATCACTAATAGGTGGGAGTCCTTTGGGAGTTTCAAACACCTTGCAATGATTGTCCAAGACTTGTTGGAGATCTGCAGAAATAGATGATTTTGATGTTGGAACTTCTAGTGAGCATAATTGCGCAATTACACCTCGTTGTTCTTTCTTTAGAAGCTTTGTCATGAAATTAGAGCTTATTATCCTTCCTGGCTTCCCTGAAATACCTCGTAATTCAACTTCCTATCCTTCTGAAAAAAATTTCTTGAAAATTTCTTGAAAATTAAAAGCTACCGTCCCCAAAGATTGTAACCACTATACTCCTAGTACAACATCAACACCTCCCATAGGAATGGAAAGCATTGGAATAGTCAATACATATTCCCCCATGGTTAGCTTGATATTATGGAGTTTTCCAGAGCAATTTATAGTTTCTCCATTTGAAACCATCACTTGACATTCTGGTGTTGGGTATAGGAAACAATTTAATTCCTTGGCTACCTTACAATGAATAAAATTATGGGTGCTACCTGAATCAATCAACACTATTACCTTTTTCTTCTTGATCTGTCCTTCTATCTTGAGAATTTGAGGAGTGGTAATTCCTGCCAGTGCATTACATGATATGGTCAGATTCATTTCTTCCTCTTCTAGGGCCGGTTCCTGGTGTATATCCTCTTCTTGTTAATTTTCTTCTTCTTCTTCACAATCTATGTAAAATAATTTCTTTTCAGCACACTTATGACCTTTAGTGTATTTGCTATCACAACTGTAGCAAAGCCCTTTTGCTCTTTTTTCTTCCAATTGTTGTGGTGTCAACCTTGTAGGTTGTGGAAATCTAGGCGTAGCAACACTTGCTTCTTTATAGAATTGAGTGGTAGGCTTCCTTGTCGCCATAATTTTACATTCAACTTTTCTTGCCAACCTGAATGCCTTCTCCAATGAATCAGGTTCCAAAACGCGAACTTCATGTTGGATGTTATCCTTTAAAGTGCTTATGAAGAGATCAATACTGTGTTCCTCTGGAATATCAGTTACCCTTATATTCAATTTTTGGAAGTCCTCAATGTGCTGCCCCACTAAACCCTTTTGTTTGAGATTTATCAATTGGCTAAAGAAGGTGTTGCTCTTTGTATCCTCATAATGTGCTATCATTTTCTCCGTAAAAATTGACCAAGTGACAATTTTTTTACGGGAGCAAAGCCATCGATACCATACAAATGTATTTTGTTCTAAATGTAAAGTTGCAATGCGTACCTTTTGTGTGTTTTGCACGTTATGGAGATCAAAATATTGCTCCATCTGTAGTATCCCTGTTACCTTATCCTTTCCATCAAACTTCCTCATATCCATATTTGAAATATGGTGGTTCTTCCTGCCAACATTAGATTTTATGAAATCATGATTAAAATGTATTTTGTTCTCATCATGAGGTTCTTCTACTATCTTTTCACCATTAGGAAACATTTCTTGTATCAAGTTTTTCAAACCTTCCATGTCTTCTTTTAGAACATTCTTCATGTTTTCCATTTTCTCATCGATCTTAGCTTCCATGTCATCCATCTTAGATTCCATGCCAGCCTCCATGCCATCTATCTTAGATTCCATGCCTTTCTTAAAACCATCCATCTTAGTTTCCACGCCTTTCTTCAAAACTTCCATGTCATTTTTTGTTGCTCTTTGCGAGAGCGAAATTGGTTACACTTGCTCTTTTAATTTTGATATGTCATGTTGCCATTCTTCGTCTTCATGAGTCATAGTAGATATTTCCAAAGGATTAATGGGTGTTGAATTCTTTTTAGGGGCCATTTTAGAATCCAATACTGATATCTATTCTACAATATGCCCTTGCAATCAATTCAACTTGATTCTTCAAACAAGACTTATGCAATTCGGAAAAAATACACAACTTTTACTTGCTTTTGAGGAGCTTGATATTGAAATTGAATTATATCTATAATTACAGAACCTCAATATCTGAAATTCATCCCTATAGTAGCCCTCTGAAGCTTCTTTCCAATGCCATATGTCTGATATGATTTGGATTCTTCAAGACAAAGTTATGTCCAATCTCCCACAATGAACCAATTTTGGACTGGTTCAGTAGAGCGAACTTGTAAGGATTTACACATGTCACTGTTTCATCATTTGGCTCTGAAATTGATAGAGAATAAACTACAGTCCGTGTAACTATGACCACTTTTTACGACACTCATATCCGATGCTCAGAGAGAGAGTTATGAACATTTTCCCACGATCACCTCTTTGAGATGAAATTCAGGAGCCTTAAAAAGAACTACATTCCATAGATCATATCTCCAAAATTATTTCAAACCAAGCTTTGAAATTTTTTCACGATGTTCCTCAGGATTTCAGCTGCGCACCATAGAAATTTCAGCTTCTGAAACTTTGTAGAAAACAATCCATAGTGCAAATGCCACGATGACCTATTTAGGAGCCTGAAAAAAGACCTAACTTCCACAGATCATATCTCCAAAAATATTGTGAACCAAGCTTTGAAATATTTTGACGATGTTCCTCAGGATTTCGGCTTCGTACCCTAAAAATTTCAGCTTCTGAAACTACGTAGAAAAAAATTATAGCTAAAATTCCACGATGACCTATTTGGAGCAGCAAAACCCTAGAATCCAAAGCTCTGATACCAAATGTTGTGTAACCAACTCCAAAAATAGAAGAAAATAGATATCAACACCTTAGAAATAAGCCACTTCGAGGGGGAAACCTCTAATACATTACATGAATGAACAATTCTTGGATGATACAATTTACAAAACCTCCTTTCTATATATAGTAGTCGATGGGGCCATAATGTAATCCTAGTGGGCCACAATATAATCCTAGCCGACCTAACAATAATAATTTAAGGGCACAATAATAACAAAATGGGGTTATAAGGGTACAATAATAACGATAAGGGGGTTACACTAACAACAATAAGGGACTATACTAGTGATATAGGGACCTAAAAAAATGTCGTAGAATGGTTTTCTTCTGGTCCATACCATCAATTATCAAACCCAAATATTTATTTGGATTATCATACCACTTCTTTCGATGCTTGTAAAACTTTTTCTTTTCACTATTTTGTTGTTCGTGATGATGTTGAAGTGCTTTGACAATGGAATATACACATAACATAAAATAAACCTATTAATAAATACATTTTCATAGTTTATCACTATACAATTTAAAATAATAATGTTATGAATGCTTACCTCTTTCTTCTCGCTTACATTTATCCCTTTTTTTATTTTAGAGAAGCACATGTACTGCAAACCCCCATCCTTGTCTTCTTCAGAATACAAAAATTATTGAATTCTCTCCTCTATATCTACACTAAATATTGATATGTAATCAAAATACCATTTCCTTCAACACCTTCGGCATCTTCCTTGTATAAGTTGTATATTTCTCGCCTTGATAAATTATCTGGAATATGTATTGTATCTCTATTCGAAAACAAGTCTTGCAGCCATTATATTGTAGTGTTTTCTAGTGGCTCAAACTCTCATTTATGATGAACTTATGAATAATATGTGGATCCTTTTCCAAATTATCTTGGATTCTTGATAGATGAAAATTACCAATTGAATGAAAGATTTTGACAGCATTTCTACAAATATATAAACAACCAATATGATAATCATAACCTACCAGTGTAGATGTAATGCACCCCACTAAATATGAATTCTGCATGCTTTTATTCATTATCAAATATTTCTTCCATTTCTCCAAAGAAAACATGAAATCGATATGTTTCAAGAAATCCTTTTTACAACAGTCACTTGAAATGAGATCACTTATAGAACATCTTCTCGTGAGATATTCTACTCTACCCCTTATATAGCTAGAACATCTTGGATTGATACCAAAAGGTCTAATCCTACTCCTAGATACAATATTTTCTCGAAAAATCTCCGTCATTTCATCATTCTTTGAACACGAATTTGCATATTCATTAGGAGAAATACTATTCTTACTATGGTCATTTTCAATATAGTCAGGAAACTCACCACCATCATTTTTTGAAAAATATTCATTACCATTTTCGGCGACATGAAAATTTTCAATACCATCATCTATGGTATTGAAATACTGACTTGGAGGATATTCTTCACCATATTTAATATGACCTTCATCATTGTCTCTCTCATAGTCCATAGGATTAGGACTATGGAAATTTTGACTCTCAATTTATTGGAAATTATTCATCCTGGACTTCGTCATTGTTGCTCTCATAGTCCATATGATTAATATTAAGTGGAAATTGAGACTCTCTATTTATTGAAAAAATTTCATCCCGCCCTTCACCAATGCTGCTCTCAAAGTCCATAGGGCTAGGAATAAGTGGAAAATGTCACTATTTATTTATAGAAATTATTTCATCCTTTCATTCATCACTATTACTCTCATAGCCCTTAGGGTTAGGACTAAGTGGAAAATGTGACTCTATTCAATGAAAATTCTACAACCTTCCATTCACCACTATTTCTCTCATAGTCCTTAGGATTGGGTGTAAGTGGAAAATGTGACTCTTTATCCACTGAAAAATCTACATCCTACCATTCATAGAAATTGATCCATAGTCCTTAGGATTAGAAGTAAGTGGCAAATGTGACTCTCTATCCACTGAAAATTATACATCTTTCAATTCATCACTATTGTTGTCATATTCCTTAGGATTAGGTCTCAGTGGAAAATGTGAGATTCTATTCACTGAAAATTCTTCATCCTCCCATTCATCACTATTTATCTAAAATTCTTTAGGATTAAGACTAAGTGGCAATTGTGAGTCTCTATTTTTTGGAAATTATTCATCTTGGCCTTCGTCACTACTACCCTCATAGTCCACAAGAATAGGGCTAAGTGGAAAATTTCACTATCTATCTATTTCAAATTCTTCATCCTACCCTTTGTCACTATTTCTTTCATTATATTCATCAATATAAATAGAGTTGTTACGTGACAAAGATGTTGATGCTTCCTAAAATGAAACTTCAGTATTAGAGGAATCCATAACACTCAAACATAAGTTGTTGAATGATTCAAATGATCTCTCTCTCAATGATAATATATAGTTGAAAGAATGCAAATTTCCCTCCAAATTTTCCCTCTATATTTTTTCCCTAAAATTTTTGCCTGAAGTATGTCCCTCTAAATTTTCTTTCTACGATTTATTTAAAAATTTTCTACTAAAATATTATCTTGAATATTGGACATAATTTAGATTTTAATTTCCTAGACATTTTTCTTTTAATATTTTTTTCCAATTTAAAATAATCTTAATTAATTGTATAACATTTACTTGATTATAAATTTTATTTTTTAATATTGATCATAGTTTTTATCCCATATTCACCCCGCATAAAATCAATTCCGTAATTTCCACTTTATAATAACTTTCATTGTCACTATTCCTCACATTACATCCATATTTCTCGATCTTTGTTTAAAAACTTGGAACGATTTTCTGGAGCAACAACATTGTCAACAGGAGATTCTCGCTTTTGAAAGGTTAGTTCCCCTTCTACTTAGACCATTAAATGAATATGCCTCATTTTTTGTTGTTCTTCCCAGTATATTCATTTTCCTTTGGACGAATTTGCTAGTCACAATATTGGAAAGCACATATGTAATCACTTCTTTCCCTGGATTGGGATAACAAGAAACATCTATGCATAATTTCCATTTTTCAACCATTTATAGTGGTTATTTTATCTCTGAAAAAAACAAATTCAATAAAAATATATATTAAATTTAAATTTATTGCAAATGCATGGGAGAAATGACACATGTGCATGAGATAAATAACATGTGCATGGTTTATCTTAAAGTTTGACTTTAAAAGTTTATGGTAGAATTCACATCTAGAATTAATTGGAGGAAGCCTTTAGTTTGTTGGAGAAATGAATAATATGCACTTACTAAAACAACTAGTTATGTCAAACGTCACACCTTTATGAGTTTGTGGGAGAAATGAAGTATAAATGACACATGCCTTAAATTTTGCCTAAAATTTTATGGGAGAAGGGAGAAATGACACATGTACAAGGTTTTCCTTAGAGTGGTAGTGATTTATGGATATGAAAATGAAGAACTTCTATTTAGATATGTTACAGAGATTTACTGTAGGGGAATTTACTGGATATGTCACCTTTGAGAAAAGATGAGATCTAGAGGGTACCTGGCCCTTTACAGACTTTGCCTTTAGAACTTTTAGAATTTAACACTCAACAGACAGACTAATATCCTATGGAAGTTCAAAATCCTATGATATTTCAGCCACTTTAGGTTCTATTTTTAGGCCTTAAATTTTGAGAGAAATGAAATTTACATGGTTTGAAAAATTATTTTATGCACTTACAAAAACGCATGCTTTAAAGTTAATGGGAGAAAGCCAACATGACATGTATTCTTTAAAAACTTTGCCTAAGAATTTATGGGAGAAATGACACATGTACAGAGTTTTCCTTAAAGTGGTTGAGGTTTATGGATATTCAAATGAAGAGATTATATTTAGATTTGTTACAGATATTAACTGTAGGGGAATTTAATCGATACGTCACCTCTGAGAAAAGATGAGATCTAGAGGCTACTTGGCCCTTTACAGACTCTGCCTTTAGAACTTTTAGAATTTAACACTCAACAGATAGAATAATATCCTATGTAAGTTCAAAATCCTATGAGAGTTCAGCTACTTTAGGTTCTATTTTTAGGCATTAAAGTTTGAGAGAAATGAAATTTACATGGTTTGCAAAATTATTTTATGCACTTACAAAAAACATGCTTTAAAGTTAATGGGAGAATGCCAACATGACATGTATGCTTTAAAAACTTTGCCTAAGAATTTATTGGAGAAATGACATATGTATACAATTTTCCTTAAAGTGGTTGAGGTTTATGGATATTAAAATGAAAAACTTCTATTTAGATCTGTTATAGAGATTGACTGTAGGGGCATTTACTGGATATGTCACCTTTGAGAAAAGATGACATCCAAAGGCTACTTGGCCCTTTACAGACTCTGCCTTTATAACTTGTAGAAGTTAAAACTCAATAGACAGACTAAAATCCTATGGAAATTCAAAATCCTATGAGATTTCAGCCACTTTAGGTTCAAGTTTTAGGCCTTAAAGCTTGAGAGAAATGACATTTACATGGTTTGCAAAATTATTTTATGCACTTAAAAATAACATGATTTAAAGGTAATGGGAGAAAGCCAACATGAAGTGTATGCTTTAAAAACTTTTCCTAAGAATTTATGGGAGAAATGACACATGTACACAGTTTTCCTTAAAGTGGTTGTGTTTTATAGATATTAAAATGAAGAACTTCTATTTAGATTCATTCTAGAGATTGACTATAGGGGCATTTACTGGATATGTCACATTTCATAAAATATGAGATCGAGAGGCTACCTGGCCCTTTACAGACTCTGCCTATAGACTTGTAGAAGTTAACACTACCTTTCCCTATTATACCCTATGAAGTGTGTAGAGGACACGTGGAATCACTCACACTACTTTACATAGACATAAGGGTGTATAAGAGTCTACTAAGTTCAAAAATATGGTCATATTATTGGATATCTTTCCCAAGGGCCCAAATTTACTCGTTAAGTATATGTGGGGTCTATATAACCATCTACAAAAACAAGTGATTCTTTCCAAGATAAGGATAATGTATGATCCATGTGTATACACACATTATCTAGAAACCATCTAGGCCAAAATAAATGTTACTTCAGTAGTTTGAAGAAAAAATAGCACCAAGAAGCTTTGAAGGAGGGAAATAAGAACTATAAATAGGATGGTAATTATAAAACATCCACTACACATCCATGCAAGGGTAGTAGAAATAATTCTAACCATTGCAACATTGATGGTCACATTAAGGAGAACTAGTCGACGTTTGTTATGTCTTATATTCTTTATGTGAATATCCCCATGCACTATATATTTTTCTAAGCATAGTGGTGGGAATAAAATGGGTGGAAATGACACCCACTTTAGGGTTTCATATAGACAAAAAATTCCCCACATAGAGGTGTTCAGGGGTACTGCCCCAAAAAAACGTTTTTGGGAAAAATGAGCATATGTTTGAGATATATAAGTCCAAAACGGAATATTTTTTAGTTAAAAAATATTAGTGGATCACTATGGATATATATGGTTCATTAAAAGGGATTTTTCTAGAAGGATTTCCACTAAGTTGGAAACAAGGGAAAATATCACAATTATATGTTAATGTGCATGTGTTTAACATTGAATATTTTTCATTTTATAAATAATCTATTTCAAACAATTAACTATATACTTGGTTAAAACCTATTTTTTGTATCAAATCACTTTTGGTTTCAATGGGAAACTTTTATGGATAATGTATTTTTCTTGAAATGTGATACACCCCATTAAAATGGGAGATATATCAGAATTATTCCTATGGTGTAATAAAATAGTTTCAAGTAGTTTAATGATATAGATGCATAAATTCAATGAGCATAGTTTTGAGATATACAAGTCCAAAATGCGATATTTGTTGGTGAACAAATATCAGTGGATCAATATGGATATATATATTTCATTAAAAGGGATTTTCTAGAAGGATGTCCACAAAGTTATAAAGAAGGTAAAATATCACAATTATATACATTAATGCATGTGTTTTACATTGAATATTTTTCATTTGAAACAATTAACTATATAAGTTTAAAACCTACTTATTTTTTATCAAATCAATTTTGGTTTCAATGAGAAACTTTTATGGCTAATGTGGTTTTTCTCGAAATGTGATAGACCCCATTAAAGTGGGAGATATATCAAAATGATTCCTATGGTGAAATAAAATAGTTGAGTAGTTTCAAGATATAGATTCATAAATTCAATGAGCATAGTTTCGAGATAAGTCCAAAATGGAATAGTTGTTGGTGAACAAATATTAGTGTATCAATATGGATATATTTGCTTCATTAAAATGGATTTCTCTAGGAGGATGTCCACTAAGTTGGAAAGAAGGAAAATGTCACAATTATATGTTAATGTGCATGTGTTTTACATTGAATATTTTTCATTTTATGAAGAATCTATTTGAAACAATTAACTATATAAGGTTAAAACCTATGTTTTGTATCAAATTACTTTTGGTTTCAATAGTAAACTTTTATGGCTAATGTGTTTTTATTTAAATGTGATGAACCCCATTAAAATGGGAGATATATCGAAATGATTCCTATGGTGTAATAAAATAGTTTCAAGTAGTTTAAAATAATAGATGCATAAATTCAATGAGCATAGTTTTGAGATATAAAAAGTCCAAAATGGAATAGTTGTTTGTGAACAATTATAACTGGATCACTATGGATATATCTGCTTCATTAAAATGGATTTTTATAGAAGAATGTCCACTAAGTTTGAAGGAAGGGAAAATATAACAATTATATGTTAATGCATTTGTTTTACATTGAATTTTTTTCATTTTATTAAGAATCCATTTGAAACAATTAACTATATACTTGGTTAAAACCTATGTTTTGTATCAAATCACTTTTGATTTCAATGGGAAAATTTTATGGCTAATGTGTTTTTTCATTTTGTTTCAAATTACTTTTGGTTTCAATGGGAAAATTTTATGGTTGATGTGTTTTTCTCGAAATGTGATAAACCCCATTAAAATGGGAGATATATCGAAATGATTCCTATGGTGTAATAAAATAGTTTCAAGTAGTTTACAAATATAAATGCATAAATTCAATGAGCATATTTTTGAGATATAAAAGGCCAAAATGAAATAGTTGTTTGTGAACAAATATCACTGGATCACTATGGATATATCTGCCTCATTAAAAGGGATGGATTTTTCTACAAGGATGTCCACTAATTGGAAAGAAGGGAAAATATCACAGTTATATGTTAATGCATGTGTTTTATATTGAATATTTTTCATTTTATTAAGAATCTATTTGAAACAATTACCTATATAAGGTTAAAACCTATGTTTTGTATCAGATAAATTTTGGTTTCGATGGGAAAATTTTATGGCTAACGTGTTTTTTCTCGAAATGTGATCGACCACATTAAAATGGGAGATATATCAAAATGATTCCTATGGTTTAATAAAACAATTGAGTAGTTTAAAGATATATATGCATAAATTGAATGGGCACATTTTTTAGATATTCAAGTGAAAAATGCAATAGTTGTTGGTGAAAAAATATCAGTGGATCACTATCGATATATCTTCTTCATTAAAAGGGATTTTTCTAGAAGGATGTCCACTAAGTTGCAAAGAAGGGAAAATGTCACAATTATATGTTAATGCATGTGTTTTACATTGAATATTTTCATTTTATTAAGAATCTGTTTGAAACAATTAACTATATAAGGTTAAAACCTATGTTTTGTATCAAATCACTTTTGGTTTCAATGGGAAACCTTTATGGCTAATTTTTTTTTCTCGAAATGTGATAGATCCCATTAAAATTTCATATATATATAAATTCATAGTTTTGAGATACATAACTCCAAAATGGAATATTTGTTGGTGAAAAAATATCAGTGGATCACTATGGATATATCTGCTTCATTAAAAGGGATGGACTAAGTTGGGAAGAAGGGAAAATATAACAATTATATGTTAATGCATGTGTTTTACATTGAACATAAAAGGTTTTCTCTCTCTCTCATTGTTTCAGTCCTGATCTTATAAAATGTTTCCACTAAATCCATTCCCTATTACTTTTCATGTGAAACACATTTCCAAACCCACCCATCTATGTACCTAATAATTTTTTCATGTTCTGCAAATATCAAAACATCTGCCTATGATCCTAGAGAGTCCTCTGATGCTTCTTTGAGTATTACAGTTGGTCATATTGAAACAAAACCGCTACAGGGTTTCGGAAAGAGTTTTATGTCTTCTCTTGGGGATGATGTGCTTTCAACATCTAACACACTTGGATTAAATCACCAATCCATGATTGGAATAAATTACCAACTTTGGCATAAAGAGTGCTTATCAAATTTTCCTGGGCTAATTGAGACTAACAGTGTTCATAGGTTGAACACTGACAAAGAATGTTCATAAATTTTCCTACCTAGCATCGACAATATTTCTACTATTCCTGCAGATAGTGAGAAGCCTGGTGGTAATGGTGACTCTGATAGCTACAATTCAGACTAAAAATGTCCATAGGTTGAAAACTAACAAATAATGTTCAGAAAGTTTCCTGCCTGGTATCGGCAAGATTTCCGCTATTCTTGCAGATAGTGATAAGCCTCGTGGTAATGGTGATTCTGATAACTGCAATTCATACTAACAGCGTTCATAGGTTGAACACTGACAAAGAATTTTCAGAAAGTTTCTTGCCTGGCATCGACAATATTTTTGATATTCCTACAGATAGTGATAAGCCTAGTGATAATGGTGACTCTGATAACTGCAGCAATTGGCCCTGTAAAGATGCATGTTTTTTACAGGAATAGGAAGGAAGTAAATCTATAAGCAAGCGAATTTCATAGTGAAATGGACTGTGCAGGGATAGTAAAATATATGTTTTTTTCTGTCAGTTTTTGTTATTTTGATCCATTTTGGAAAGTACATTAAAATAAGATTCACAACATATTAATGTAAAGGTCCAGAATACTGTAAGAAAATTAGTTTGCCGATTTTGAATTAACAATTGAAAATGTAAGTGAAACTTTTGTACGTACTTTGACAACTATAAGTGACTTTCCCTGGTACATTATATAAACCAGAAGTATTTTTCTTGTTGAAAAAATAAGCAGAGACATAGATACATACCTAGAAATTCGCAGACGAAGCTGCAATGAGGATGAAGCCGCAACAAGGATGAAGCTTGGCGATCCATGAAGACGTCATTGAAGATGCAAACCAAAATTCCCTGTGAACAAAATTAAATTAAATTAATGTAGAAATTTATAGGGTAAGTTTCGTAGATCAAAAACCAAAGGTCATCACTCACAAATAGATTAGAAATCAGTACACCAGTATAATCACGTTGTTAAAACCTTCAAAGAGGGAAACAGTCCACGCACTGAGCCAACGCAACCAGTTCGGGGAATTTATTAATATAAAAAGAAAATTTACATATGTTTCTCTCATAAAAGGTTACCTGAAAAATGACTCTTCGTGCTCTTTAAAGAGAGATCATGGACCAATTGGGTGTTAAGCCATGGATCAAGAGTCGTTAATACCGAGGTGAGAGATAACCGTTGGATCACTACAAATCGTGACCATCGGATTAAAAGTTACAAATTTACATGGTAAAGAAACACACTTTACCTAACTCTACACTAGACTAAGTTATTCTTAACTATTTCCTATGTGTTGGAATATCCTAACATCCCCCCTTAAGAAACACTTGGGATAGGATTGAAGGATTTACAAAGGTGATAGAAAAGGAGCCTATTTCCTATGTGTTGAAATATCCTAACATCCCCCCTTAAGAACAAATTGGGATAGGATTGAAGGATGTACAAAAGTGACACTATAGGAGAAGGAAGGAGGCATTAGAGCCTATCCCCCCTTAATGACAACTTTCCTGAACTCCAAGCATGGATCAAATTTTGGTAAACTTCATTTCTGTGAGAGACTTTGTAAAGATATCGACTACCTGATCATTGGTTGGACAATACTGCTCTTCAAGAACACGATCATGAATGAGGTTTCTGATGAAGTGTATGTGGAGTTCAATGTGTTTCATACGATGATGTTCAACTGGATATTTACATAGCTGAATGACACTTCGATTGTCACACCAAAGTGTAGTTGGATGTTGCTGATGGATACCAAATTCAGACAGGATCTGATGAAGCCACATGGCTTCCTTGCTGGCTTCAATTGCACCACGATACTCTGCTTCTGCTGAAGAAAGGGAGATGGCACTTTTTTTCTTACAAGACCAAGTAAAATGTCCTGAACCAAGAGTGAATACATATCCCACAGTGGACTTCCGATAATCAGGGTCACCAGTCCAATCAGAATCAGTGAAACCAATCAATAAGGGAGATGCTCATGCATTGTAATGAATCCTGAACTAAAATGTACGTTGAATATATCGAAGTATTCTTGTAGCTACTTTCCAGTGACTTCCATGAGGTTGGTGCATAAACCAAGCAACAATACCAATGAAAAAGGAAAGGTCAGGACAACTATGGGTTAGATATAAAATTTTACAAACAAGTTGAAAGTATAAGGTAGCATCAACTTCAGGGGTAGTACAAGTGACTGAAAGTTTGAGTCCAGACTGAAAGGGAGAAGGGGATGGCTTACAGTCTTCCATGTGAAAGTGGTGTAGAATATCACAGGCATACTTGGACTGAGAGAGGGTATTGCCTTCCTTGGATTGCAAGACTTGAAGACCAAGGAAATAATGCAAGTGTCCTAAGTCTATCATTTCAAACTTCTTTTTGAGGTTAGACTTCACATGGTTTATATGTTTTGGATCACTACCAATAAGGATAAGATCATCAACATAAAGAACAAGGAAGGTGAAGGATTTACCCACATTATTGGTGTAGATAGTGTTGTCAGAATGACACCTATAAAAGCCATTATCTAAGAGAAATCTATCCATTTTGGCATACAAAGCCCGAGGAACTTATTTGAGACCATAGAGAGACTTCCTAAAGAGATAAACAAGGCTGGAGTATTTTCGGATAAAGCCAGGAGGTTTTTCCATGTAGATCTCTTCATGCAAATCTCCATGTAAAAAGGCAGATTTAACATCCATCTGATGGACTTCGCATTTAAAGGTTGAAACAAGGGAAAGAACAAGGTGGATCGAATTCATTTTGGCAACAGGGGAGAAGATTTCAGTATAGTCAATGCCTTCAACTTTTGAAAAACCTTTAGCAACAAGACGAACTTTTTTTCTATCCACTTTTCCATCTGGTCCAAATTTTGTTCTGTAAACCCATCTACATCTGACAAGTTTTTTTTGTTTCTTTTGGAAGAGGAAGAAGATCCCAATTATTGTATGCCAATAAGGAACAATACTCTTCATTGATATCTTCATCGCAATCTGGATGACCAGAGGCTTCTTCAAAGGTTTCTGGATCAATTGTATCTGGAACTTGAGCTAATAAGGAAGAAACTCTTTCGAAATGAGAACATGTATGTCATCGATCGGCAGGGTCACCTGCAAGAGAACCTGCTACATACCGAGTACAGCGGACCCATCTTGGAAGCAGTGGAGTATAAGGAAAAATTTCATGAGTTGGAGGAGGATTTTCATCCTCCTTGTCATCATCTGAACTAGAAGGAATGCTATTAAAAATAAAAGAGAGAGAGAGAGGTGGCACATATGTCAAATCAGGCTCGCAGGCCAAAGGTGGCACACCCGCCGAACTAGGCTCGCAGGATGATATATTTTCATCAAAATTTACATCTCTTCTAC
Source organism: Pinus albicaulis (assembly GCA_034641835.2). Taxonomy (NCBI): domain Eukaryota; kingdom Viridiplantae; phylum Streptophyta; class Pinopsida; order Pinales; family Pinaceae; genus Pinus; species Pinus albicaulis. Next base: position 96,913 of record JAXQQM020086694.1, read on the forward strand.
TGATAATATTTTTGGATTTTGGTTGAAGAAGTCTATATCCTTTGACATCTTCAGAATATCGAACAAAAATACATTTTTCACTCTTAGGTTCCAAGGCTTTATGTTTCGCATCTGGAATATGGGCCCAAGCATCACTTCCAAAAACATGAAAGTGACTTACATTTGGTTTGATTGAGCTCTAAGCTTCTTTTGGAGCTATATCCTTTAAAACCTTAGTAGGAGTGCGATTTACTATGTAATTTTCACAGTTAATGGATTTTGCCCAAAAATTGAGACCAAGTTCTTTAGATTGAAGCATACAATTAGCCATCTCTTTTAAGATGATATTATTCCTTTCAGCTACACCATTTTGTTGTGGAGTATATGGAATAGTATGTTGCAATTGGATGCCATGCTCAGTGCAAAATTTGATAAATTTTTTGGTAACATATTCTCCGCCATTGTCTGATCATAACCTAAGAATTTGATTTCCAGATTGTTTCTCAACAAAGGCCTTAAAGGCCAAGAACATGTTAAAAACTTAACCCTTGAGTTTTAAGAAATATACCCAAGTGTGTCTGGAAAAATAATCAATTAAAGTTAAGAAGTACTTGTAACCAAAGATAGAAACAATAGGAAGTGGACCACATAAATCACTATGCACAAGCTGCAAAGGGGCTGAAGCGTGCCAAGAGGCACGATTGTCAAAACTATCCTAATGATGTTTTCCAAGTACACATCCAGAGCAAACAACATCTCGAAAATATACCATAGGAAGGCCCGTCACCATATTTTTCTTACATAGAGTTTGAAGAGAGCGATAGTTTAAGTGACCAAATCCCTCATGCCAAAGTTTGCTCACGTCATCATTATGAGCAACAAAAACAAAGGGAAAATATGATGACCCAAATTTGTCAAAATCATACAACCTTGTGGAATCGTCAACAATGCCATTAGCTAAAATATGTTTAGGATATTTGAGGTCCTTGATTACAACATCATGAGGTGAGAATTCTACTATTTTCCCTTCACCTGAATGAGTTATCTGATAAATAGATAGAAGGTTGCATGACAAGGTAGGAACACATAGTACATCATTAAACTGACCATTATCTAGATAAATGGTTCCAGATCCTACAACACTAAGAGATCTATCATCACCAACATAAATATGTTTGGTGTTACAATCATTTAAATAAGAAAACATGGATTTATTTTTAGCCATGCGGTAAGAAGCTCCAAAATCAATGAGCCACTCATGAGAAGGAGAAGAAGAAGAGACATTTAATGCATAACCAGATCTTGATGCTTGACAACCAAAAGCAGAAATTTACATGCATGAAGATGAAGGTAAAGAATGCTCCGAATTGATGTTGTGCTTCTTCATTGCAGCCTCTAAGGCTTCCATCTTCTTAAAACATTTGGAATTTGTATGGCCATCCCGATTGCAAAAGTTGCAATGTCTATCCGTCTTCTTCCCTTTGTTTTGATTTGCCTTATTATTTTGGTGATTTGATTTTTCAGTTTGCAGCTGAAATTGCTTAGGGCCCTTGTTTGGTTTAGGACCATATTTTTTAGGATAATGCTTCTTGGGATTCTTTTGATATTTTTTTTTTTGGGCTCCTAAGGCTTTCTTAGAAGCATTTCCAGCAGTGATAAGACCAAGGTGTAAAAGTTTTTCTTGTTATCATATCAAAGAATCACAAAAGGCATCAAAAGAGGGATTCTTGTAGGTGGTTCCTGAAGAAATTATGACTTCTCTCGTGGAAAGGAAGGTGGAAACAGATACAGAGTATGTAGGGCCAAGCTTAGAAAGAATGCAATTGATGAGGCTACCATCTTATTTTTTGACCTTATACCCTTCTAAAAGAATTCTAAGGGTATTAAATTTGGACAAAAAGTCTTCAATAGAGGAGAAGTTATTAGGGTCCAAAGTAAGCAACTCATTTTCAAGCTGGTGGGCCCTAATTTGATTTTGAATGCCAAAAACATTATTTAGCTTTTCTAGGGCTTTATTAGGGGTGTCAATGTCAAGGATGTGAAATCGAAGATCTTGAGAAATGGAAATTCCTATCAACCCTCATGCTTGATCTTGTCTATTTTCCCATTTAGGAACTTTGTCATCATTATAACGTTTAGTTTCTTGTCTCGTGGCTATTCTATAAATCCCTTTACTTCTAAGTATATATATCATGTGAGGTAGCCATTGGAAATAATTGGTGTTGTTAAGGATAACCAGGCATGCACTTTCCATTTTTTTTTTTTAAACATAAGCTCAAAAAAGCTAAAAATAGCTGCTCCAATGGAAATATCTCAAAAAATTAGGCCGTTTAAAAAAAAAAACGGCTCTAAAAAAGGCTTCTGGATGAAGACGTTATGCCTTTTGAAAAATCTGAGTTGTAGATGCTGAATAATTACGGGAATGGGATGAAGTGTAGCTTTTTTTAAAAAAATTCCGCCCCTTTGAACAATTTTTTTTTACAAAAGAAGATTGAGAAGGAGACTTGAACCCAAGACCTCTATTCTCATAAACTAACCCCTCACCAAGTGGGGTGGTAAAATGATCACGTTATTGTATGAACGGAGGAAGGTTTTTTTTTTTTTTTTTTGGGTGTGCGTGCCTTTTCCTGCACAAAAAAATACAAAAACCGAGAAAAAAAGGAGATGCAAGGCCTTACGACAGAATTTCAGATTTTTGGTTAGCCTTACTGACAACTATCACTTTTTTCACTATTTCTAATTTCTCGAGAACGCACAAAGACGCGGGGAAAGAGCATACGTAGCAAAAAAACTCCCTTTTTCCTGTTTTTGATTTGCCGAGATCACACGGACCGCACAGAAAAGAGTGTACACAGAGAAGAGGGTATAGATCTAGCAAATAAATAAAACCTTAATACCGAAAATAAATAGAAAAAAGCTGAAATAAGTAGAACTATTAACAAACATCACTGTAAAATAGATGTTTTATACCTCTAGATCTAAACTGATATAACTTGGGCAGCCAGAAACCTTTTCGCATGAAACGAAAGGTGTTCCTCTCTATGAAAGATGCTCCAGACACATCCAACAAGTTCTCCAAGCCCAAAAATGTAAAGAAATAGTTTATCTACAAAATGGCATTCGCATGCAGTCAAATCGGCTTCGGATTTTGATCAACAACAGATGTGGCCCTCGAAAAAGCTCTGATACCATGTAGGAATTTACAGGGTAAGTTCTGTAGATCAAGAACCAAAGGTCACCGCTCACAAACAGATCAAAAATCAGTGCACCAGTATAATCATGTGGTTAAAAACCTCAAAGAGTGAAACAGTCCACACCCTAAGCCAACGTGGCCACTTTAGGGAATTTATTAATATAAAAAGAAAAGCTACATATATTTCTCGAAAAAATGACCCTCCATGTTCTTTAAATATATATCATATACAAATCGGGTGGTAAGCCACAGATCAAGTGCCGTTAATACCGAGGTGAGAGATAATCGTCGGATCACTACAAATCATGACTGTCGGATTATAGGTTAAAAATGTACATGGTAAAGAAACACACTTTACCTAACTCTACAATATACTAAGTTATTCTTAACTATTTCCTATGTGTCGGAATATCCTAACAAGTAAATTAAAATCAACAAAACAAAATTACAAAAAAAAGGAGAGCAAATCAACAAAAAATACCTTCACAGAGCGCAACAGAGAACCAACAACAAGATGGATGAGACAGATATGAACAGAGAAAAAACAATACGATGTGCAAGAAAAATGTGAACAAGAAACCTATAAAATTTTACAAGCCAATATATTTATAAAATACGAGTTCAGTCGAACTATTTTAAAAGTTTGGCCGAACTAAGAGTTCGGTCAAACTTTTGTTGCCGGTTTTCCCATCTCTGGCCAAAAATATGTTTTCCCACGCCGTCAGTATACTATCAATGTAAATGGTAGAATCAGTTTGGCCGAACTAATTTGAAAAGTTTGGCTGAACTCCCTAATATCTCGACCAAAATTTTACAAAAGTTCGGTCAAATTATCAAGAAAAAAATTTTTCCACCCCCGATTGTCACAAAAGTGTAAACCAACTTCGGATTTGTACCCCCTATCCTAACAGAGCGTAACCTAGCCTAGCCTAACCTAACCTTGCCTAGCTTAACCTAGCCAAACCTAGGCTATCCTTACTTAGCTTAACCTAGCCCAACCTAGCCTAGCCTTACATATCCTTACTCTGACATAGCTTACTCTAAAATAACCTAATCTATCCTGGACAACTATAATCTAGCCTAACTTAGCCTAGCCTAGCCTAGCTTATATTTCCCAACTCTATCCTAGCCTAACCTAGATTAGCTTATTCTAGCCTAGCCTGTCGTAGCCTACTCAAGCCTAACTTAGCCTACCCTGCCCTACCTTACTCTAGAGTAACCTAGCTTAGCTTACTATATGGTATCATGGCCTAAGCTACCCTACCTTAGCCTAGACTACTCTTTACTACAGTACTATAGGATAACCTAGAGGCTAGCCTAATCTATCCTATCGTAACCTACTCAAGCCTAACCTACTGTAGCCTAACCTAAACTACTCTATCCTACCCTATCATACTACTAGTCTATCCCGCTACTACCTTAATCCTACATTATATTACTCAAGCCTAGCATAGTCTACTCTAGCTCTGCCTAACCTAGTGTACCCCACCCTACCCTACCCTACCCTAGCATAACCTAGCCTATTATTACATAACCTATCCTATAATTTCTTATCCTAGCCTACTCTACACTCACCTATCCTTGCCTACTCTAGCCTAGCCTAACCTACTGTACCCTACCCTAGTCAAGTTTACTATAGTCTCGCGTAGCTTACCCTAGCCTAGCTTCCTCTAGCCTAGAGTACTCGAGCCTAGCCTAGCTTATTCTACTCTAGGTCAGCCTAACCTAGCATGGCATAGATTATCCTACTCTATCCTATCCTAGCCTACTCTAACCTAGCCCACTTTATCCTATCCTAACCTAGCCTATTGAAGCCTAGCTTAGCATACCCTAGCCTACCTTACCTTATAATAGCCTACTCTAGCCATGTCTAGCTTAGCCTACTCTATGGTATCATATCCTAACCTACCCTACCTTAGCCTAGACTACTCTAGCTTAGACTATTATTGCCTATTGTACTTTAGCCTGACCTAGAGGCTACTCTACTCTAGCCTACGCTAACCTACTCTAGCCTAAACTAACCTACTCTACCCTACCCTATCCTACTATGACTCTAGCCCACTACTACCTTATCATACAGTAGACTACTCTAGCCTAACCTAGTCTACTCTAGCTTAGCCCAACCTAGTGTACCCTACCCTACCCTACAACCTCTAGCCTAGCCTAGCCTATTGTTACCTAAACTAGGCTACACTTTCCTATCCTAACCTATTCTAGACTAACCTATTCTTTCCTACTCTATCCTAACCTAGCCTAGCCTAGCCTAACCTACCATACTCTACCCTAAACTAGTCAAGCCTACTGTAGTCTCGTGTAGCTTACCCAATCATAGCTTCCTCTAGCCTAGAATACTCTATCCTAGCCAAGTTAGTCTACTCTAGGTCAGCCTAACCTACCATGGCATATATTAGTCTACTCTATCCTAGCCTATCCTAACCTTGTTTACTCTAACCTAGCCTACCCTAGACTAGCCTATCCTACTCTACCCTTTTCTACACTACCTAGCCTACTGTAGCCTAGCTTAGATTGGCTTAGCCCATCTTTTCCTAGGCTACCCTGGCATAGCCCACTCTAGCCTAAAATAGCCTAACCTAATTAATCATAGCTTAGGCTACTCATACCTGGCATAGTCTACTCTAGCCTCCATTAACCTAGCATACCCTAGCCTACGCTAGCATAGTCTGGCCTACACAAGCCTAACCTTGCCTATTATTGCTTAGGTTAGTCCAACATATGCTAGCCTACTCTTAAATTACCTATTCTAGCCTATCCTAGTCTAATTCAGCTTAAATTTCCCAACTCTAACCTAGCCTAACCTCGATTAGCTTACTCTAGTCTAGCCTACTTTAGCCTAGCCTAGCCTAGCCTAGCCTACTCAAGCCTTGTTTAGCCAAGCTTATCCTACCCTACTCAAAACTAATTTAGCCTAGCCTAGCCTAGCCTACTCATTCCTACCTTAACCTACCCTTTCCTACCTTAATCTATCATAGCCTACTCTAGCCTAGGTTAGTTTAGCCTACTCTATGGTATCCTCTCCAAACCTACCCTACCTTAGCCTAGACTACTCTAGCTTAGAGTACTCTTTCCTAGAGTACTCTAGCCTAACCTAGAGATTAGCCTATTCTAGTCTATTATAACCTACTCTAGCCTAACCTAATCTACTTTACCCTAGCCTATCCTACATTTCCTTAGACTACTCTAGCCTAGCCTAGTCTACTTTAGCTTAGCCAAACCTAGAATAGCCTATCCTACCCTATCCTACTCTAGCCTAGCCTACTTTAGCCTAGCCTAGCCTAATATTTCCTTACCTAGACTACTCTTTCCTAGCCTAGCCTATCCTTGCCTACTCTACCATACTCTACCCTACCCTAGTTAAGCCTACTCTTGTCTTGCCTAGCTTACGCTAGCCTAGAAACCTTTATCTTACACTACTCGAGCCTAGATTACCCTAGCCTACTTTAGGTTATCCTAACCTAGCATGGCATAGATTAGCCTACTCTATCCTAGCCTAGCCAAGCCTATCCTAACCTAGTCTTCTCTAGGCTTCCCTACACTGCCTAGTCTACTCTAGCCTAACCTATCCTACTATTTCCTAGTCTAGATGAATCTTGCCTAGGAGAGCATACTCTAGCCTAGCCTAGCCTAGCCTAGCTTAGCCTACTCCCAGTTATCTTATCCTAACATAACATAGATTATCCTACTCTATCGCAGCCTATCCTAGACTACCCTAACCTACCTTAACCTAGTCTACTCTAGGTTAGCCTACTTTTCCTAGCCTAACCTACTATTTCCTAGCCTAGCCTACTATTTTCTAGGGTAGGTTACCATTTCCTAACAATCCTGCCCTATTTTAGCCCAACCTATCCTACTTTAGTCAAGTATAACTTAATCTAGCCTAGTGTGTCCTCTATCCTAGATTGCTTTATTTTAAACTACTCTAGTCGAGCGTAATCAATCCTAACCTAGCCCATCCTATTCTAGCATAGCCTAGCCTACTATTTCCTAACCTAGCCTACAATTTTCTAGGGTAGCTTACCATTTCCTAACAATCCTTCCCTATTTTAGCCCAACCTATCCTACTTTAGTCAAGTATAGCTTACTCTAGCCTAGTGTGCCCTCTATCCTAGACTGCTTTATTTTAAACTACTCTAGTCGAGCCTAATCAATCCTAACCTAGCCCATCCTATTCTAGCATAGCCTAACCAACTCTAACCTTGCCTAACATAACCTAGCCTAGTCTACTCTAGCCTAACCTAGCCTAACCTAGCCAAGCCTACTCTAGCCTAGCCTAGCCTATCTTAGCCTACTCTATCCTAGCCTAACCTAGCTTAACCTAAGCTAGCTTAGTCTACTCTACTCTAGCCAAGCCTATCCAAGCCTATCTCAGCCTAGCCTACTCTAGCCTAGAAAACCTACACTAGCCTACCCTAGCTTGGCATAGCCTAGCCTACTATAGGCTAGCCTACCCTAACATGGCCTAACATTGCCTACTCTTTCCTAACCTAACCTAACCTAGCCTATATTATCCTAGGCTAGCCTAACCTAGCCTAGCTTAACCTAGTCTAGCCTAACCTAACATAGCCTAGCCTAACTTATTCTAACCTAGCCTACTCTAGCCTAACCTACTGTTGCCTACTCTAGCCTACTCTAACCTACCCTACTCTATCCTAGCCTACTCTAGCCTACTCTAGCCTATCGTAGCCTACTTTAGAATAACCTAATATATTCTAGCCTAACCTAGCCTAACATACATTACTCAACTATACTCTATCTTAACCTATTATAGCCTAGGCTAATCTAGCCTAACCTACTCTAGCTTAATCTAGCCTAACCTACTCTAGCCTAGCCTAACCCTAGTCTACCCTAGCCTACTTTAGCATGGCTTAACCTACTATAGCCTAACCTGCTCTAGCATACTCTACACTAGCCTGACCTACTCTAGCCTAGCCTAACCTATCCTAACCTAATATAGCCTAGCCTAATCTAGCATAACCTACTCTAGCCTTCCCTAGCCTAACCTCTTCTAGCGTAGACTAACCTAGCTTATCCTAACCTACTATAGCCTAGCCTAACCTATTATAGCTTAACCTACTCTAGCCTACTCTACCCTAGCCTAACCTATTCCAGCCTGACCTACTCTAGCCTAACCTAACCTAGCCTAACCTACAATAGCCTAAGATAGCATAACCTACAATAACCTAACCTACTATAGCCTAGCCTAACCTAGCATAACCTAGCCTAACCTAGTCTATTCTAGCTTCGCTTACTCTAGCCTAACCTACTCTAGCCTAGCCTACACTAGCCTAGCCTAGCCTTCCCTACTCTAGCCTAGCCTACACTCTCCTAGTCTAGCCTACTCTAGCCTAGCCTAATCTATTCTAGCCTAACCTAACCTAGTATACTCTAGCCTAACCTAGTCTAACCTAGCCTAGCCTACTCCAACCTACCCCATTCTTTCCTAACCTACTCTAGCCTACTCTAGCTTAGCCTAGCCTACTCTAGCCTAAGCTACTTTAGCCTACTCTATCCAACTCTATCCTACTCTAGCATACTCTAGACTAGCCTATTGTTGCCTACTCTAGTGTAGGAAAACCTAGCCTAGCCTAGCCTACTGTAGCCTACTCTAGTATAACCTACCGTAGCTTACTCTAGCATACTCTAGCCAAGCCTATCTTACTCTATCCTACTCTAGCCTACACTAGCCAAGCCTATCCTACCTTATTCTACTCTAGCCTAGCCTAGCCTACCTTAGTCTACTCTAGCATAGCCTAGCATATCCTACCCTACTCTAGCCTCCTCTAGCCTGCTCTAGCCTAACCTACTTTAGCCTAGCCTAACCTACTTTAGGATACTCTATCCTAGCCTAAGCTAGCCTAATCTAGCCTAATCTAGCCTAATATAGCCTAGCCTATCCTACTCTAGCCTAGCCTATCCCAAACTATGCTAGCCTACCCTACTCTAGCCTACCTTACCCCACTATAGCCTAGCCTAGCCTCCTCTAGCCAACTCTAGCATAGTTTAAGTTAGCCTACTCTAGGCTACACTAGCCTAGAATAGCCTAGCCTACTCTAGCCTAACCTACTTTTTCCTAGCCTAGCATAGCCTACTCTATCCTACTATAGCGTTTCATACTCTAGCCTAATCTAGCCTACTCTGGACTAATCTAGCCTAGCCTAGCCTACTCTAATCTATCCTAATCTAGCGTAATCTAGCCTATCCTAGACTACTTTAGCTGAGGCTATCCTAGTGCATCCAAACCTACCCTACGCTAGCCTACCCTACCCTCCTCTAGCCTAGCCTAGCCTGGCCTACTCTAGCCTACCCTAGCCTACCCTTGCCTACTTTAGCCTAGCCTACCTTAGCCTACTCTAACCTATCCTATCCTAACCTACCCTAGCATACTCTACTCTAGCCTCATCTAGCCAACTCTAGCATAGTGTAGCCTAGCCTAAGGTACTCTAGGCTACTCTAGCCTCACCTAGCATAACATATTCTAGCTTAACATACTCTAGCATACTCTAGCTTAACCTAGCCAAGCCTAACCTACTCTAGCCTAGCTTAGCTTAGCCTACTCTAGCCTATCCTAGCCTACTCTATCCTAGCCTAACATGGCATAACTTAGCCTAGCCTAGCCTACTTAATCATATCCTAGCGTAGCCTAGCCTAGGCTAACCTAACCGAGCCTAACCTACTCTAGCTTAACCTACACTAATCTACCCTAACCTAATCTAGCTTAACATATCCTAACATAGCCTAACCTACCCTGTTCTAGCCTAGCGTGTTCTAGCCTAACCTAACCTAGCCTAACCTAACCTAGCCTAACCCAACCTACCCTAACCTAGCTTAGCCTAACCTAGCCTAGTCTAGCCTAACCTAGCCTAACCTAACCTAACCTAGCCTACCCTATCTTAGCATATCCTAACCTAACCTAACCTAACCTAGCCTAGCTTAACCTATCCTAGCCTAACCTAGCCTAACCTAGCTTAACCTCGCCTAGCCTACCCTAGCCTACCCTAGCCTAATATAACCTGGCCTAACCTAACCTAGCCTTATGTAACCTTGCATAACCTAGCCTAACCTAACCTTGCCTAGCCTAACCTATCTTATCCTAACCTAGCCTAGCCTAGCCTTACCTAGCTTAACCTAGCCTAACCTAACCTAGCCTTACCTAGCCTAGCCTAGCCTTACCTAGCCTAGCCTAGCCTTACCTAGCATACGATAGCCTAAATTAACTTAGCCTAACTTAACCTAACCTAAGCTAACATAGCCTACCTTATCATAGCCTACATTAGCCTACTTTACACTCTATCCTAATGTAGCCTACTCTAGCATGCCTAGCGTAGCCTACTCTAGCCTATTGTAGCCTAATTTAGTGTAGCCTAACCTACTATAGGCTGCTCTAGCTTAGCCTATCCTACTCTAGCCTACTCTAGCCTAACTAGCCAAGCCTAGCTAGCCTACTCTAGCCTACCGTACTCTAGCCTACCCTACCGTACTCTACCCTAACCTAGCCTAACCTACTCTAGCCTAACATAGCCTAATCTACCCTAATCTACCCTAACCTACTGTAGCCTATCATGCTCTACCCTAGCCTAGCCTAAGCTAACCTAGCCTACCCTAGAGTAGTCTAGCCTAACCTAGCCTAACCTAGCCTACACTAGCCTAGCCTACCCTAAACTAACCTAACCTAACCTGGCCCAACCTAAACTAGCCTAGCCTAGCCTAGCCTAACCTAACCTAGCCTAGCCTATCCTAACCTAACCTATCCTAGTCTAGCCTAGCCTAACCTAGTCTAACCTAGCCTAGCCAACCCTAGCCTACCCTATCCTAACCTAACCTAACCTAGCCTAGCCTAACATTTCCTAATCTAGCCTACCCTAACCTAGCATATCCTACCCCACTTAATCATATCCTAGCCTAGCCTAACCCAGCCTAACCTACTCTAGCCTAACCTACCCTAATCTACCCTAACCTACTCTAGCCTAACCTATCCTAACATAGCCTAACCTACCCTAATCTAGCCTAGCGTGATCTAGCCTATCGTAGCCCAGCCTAACCTAACCTAACCTAACCTAGCCTAGTCTAGCCTAACCTAGCCTAACCTAACCTAGCCCACCCTAGCTTAGCCTAACCTAGCCTAACCCAACCTAACCTAACATTTCCTAACATAGCCTAGCATATCATAACCTAACCTTACCTAACCTAGCCTAGCTTAACCTATCCTAGCCTAGCCTAGCCTAACCTAGCCTAACCTAGCTTAACCTTGCCTAGCCTACCCTAGCCTACCCTAGCGTAATCTAACCTAGCCTAACCTAACCTAGCCTTACCTAACCTTGCATAACCTAGCCTTGCCTAGCTTAACCTAGCTTAACCTAGCTTACCCTAACCTAGCCTATCCTAGCCTTACCTAGCTTAACCTAGCCTAACCTAACCTAGCCTTACCTAGCCTAGCCTAGCCTAGCATTACCTAGCCTAGCCTAGCCTTCTCTATCATAGCCTAGCCTAACCTAACCTAGCCTAACTTAACCTTGCCTAACCTAACCTAGCCTACCTTAGCATAGCCTACATTAGCCTACTTTACACTCTATCCTAATGTAGCCTACTCTATCGTAGCCTAGCCTAGCCTACTCTAGCCTATTGTAACCTAATCTAGCATAGCATAACCTACTCTAGGCTACTCTAGCCTAGCCTAGCCTACTCTAGCCTACTCTAGCCTAACCTAGCCTAGCCTAGTTTAGCCTACTCTAGCCTACTGTACTCTAGCCTACCCTACCCTACTCTAGCCTAACCTAGACTAGCCTAGCCTAGACTACTTTAGTGTAGCCTAGATTAGTCTATCATAGCCTAGCCTAACCTAGCCTAGCCTAACCTACTCTAGCCTAACCTACCCTAATCTACCCTAATCTACCCTAACCTACTCTAGCCTATCATGCTCTACCCTAGCCTTGCCTAACCTAACCTAGCTTAGCCTAGCCTAGTGTAGCCTATCTTAGCCTAACCTAGCCTGCACTAGCCTAGCCTAGCCTACCTTAACGTAACCTAACCTAACCTGGCCCAACCTAAACTAGCCTAGCCTAGCCTAACCTAACCTAACCTATCCTAGTCTAGCCTAGCCTAGCCTAATGTAGTCTAACCTAGCCTAGCCAACCCTAACCTACCCTACCCTAACCTAACCTACCCTAACCTAACCTAGTCTAGCCTAACCTACTCTACTCTAGCTTACCTTAGTCATTTCTTTAGTAGCCGAGCCTAGGCTACTCTAGCATACCTTTGTATACTCTATATTAGTCTGGTCTAACCTACTCTAGCTTACCCTAGCCTACTATAGAGTACCCTATCTTGTTTTTGTCTAACCCACCCTAGCTTAAACTTATTCTATCCTTGTGTAGCCTAGTGTAATTTAGTCTATTCTAGACCACTCTAGTTTAGCCTACCCTAATCTAACACAATTTAGATTCATAAGAATTTATATATATAGATGTTGTAGTTGAAAATTTTAATAAAATATATATTCAAAAGCAATATTGAAAAAAATTACAGTAAAATTTAATTATATATATAAAAACATTATCATTTTATATTATATAAATGCAAACATTTTTTTCTTTCTACATTATGTTTTTTTAATTAAAACAAATATACCATACTACATTGTACTATTAATAAAATATAACGCATTTTATCATATATATTTACATATAAAAGTATTATCATTTTATATTATATAAATGCAATTTTTTTGTATTATGTTATTTTAATTAAAAAAATATACCATACTACATTCTATCATTAATAAAATATAATGCAGAACTTGAATAACATATTAAATATTTAAATTTAGAAATCCTTTTAAAAAAATAAGTTAAACTAAACAATAAATCTTTCAAAAACAAATTAAATTAAATGGTATTAATAAAAGTTTAAATAGAACAAAATTTATTTTAAATAAATTAAATGTATAAATTGTTGGAGTAAAACACACGGCGGAAACTATATAAAAAATAGATGCACACAGCATTCAACCATGAAGAACAGAGATTTTAATGTGGTTCACCCAACCAATCTTGGCTACGTCCACCTAACAGGGCATCAACAATCTCATTCATCAACTGGAGAAATACAATAGCAGAGTTTCTCAACTGCTCATCTCTTCCACTCACCTCACATTCCTCATCATGCTCATTTTCCTCTACAGGCTTACATTTTATAGCTGGGAGTAGAAACAGAATCATAAATTCACTTACAACAAATATAAGATGCATTAACTCCACATCAGAAATAGATGGAGTCAATTCAGCAACAAATCCTATTGTTGTCACCTTCATGAGATTTTCTCCAAATTTAATTAAAAGAAAATCTCAACAATCTCCACCTTGACAACAATTAGCCTGATACCCTGTTCCATTATTATTTTTATCTTTTCTGCAAGCCAAGAGAAGCCAGACACCATCATAGCTTCTCTAACAAAACTGGTTTCGTGAACATGTCTGCACAGTTTTCCTTTGTATGCACCTTTTCAAGAGAGACTCCCCTTTCAGTGATAACTTGTCTTACAAAATGGTACTTGATAGGTATATGCTTTGATTTACTATGATAGGCGGGATTTTTAGCCAAGTGAATTGCACTTTGACTATCACAAAATAACTTGATGCTGTCCTGCAACCTACCAAACTCACCAAACAAACCTTTCAACCAAATCGCTTCTTTGCAAGCATGCGAAGTAGCTATGTATTCTGCTTCTGTAGTGGATAAAGCAACAATGTTCTGTAGCTTTGACATCCAGCTAATAGCTCCACCTGCAAGAGTAAAGACATACCCTGAAGTTGACCTTCTCTTATCCAAATCACCTGCAAAATCGGAATCAACATATCTGCAAACAAATTCACTACTCCTGTTATAAGTGATACAGTAATCACTTGTGCCTCTCAGATACCGAAGCACCCATTTCACTGTTGACCAGTGTTCTTTTCCTGGATTTTCCATATACCTGCTGACAACTCCAACTGCATGTGAAATATCTTGTCAAGTATAGACCATCACGTACATCAAACAACCTACTACATTGGCATATGGAATTTGAGACATATATTCCTTTTCTTCATTAGTGTTAGGACATAAACTTGAAGAAAGCTTAAAATGGGAAGCTAACGGGACTGAAACAGGCTTCACATTGTTCATACCAAACCTCAAGAGTATTTTCTCAATATACTTCTGTTGTGATAGCCACAGCTTACCATTGCTCCTGTCTCTGAAAATCTCCATGCCCAAAATATGTCTTGTTGTTCCTAGATCTTTCATATCAAACGTCCTAGCCATCTGAGCCTTTAACCTGTTGATCTCTGTTATGATTTTGCTTGCTAAAAGCATATCATCAACATACAACACTACGATAATGAACATGCCATTTCTTAATTTCTTAAAGTAAACATAATGATCATATTCACTTCTTATATAGTTTTGACTCATCATGAAAGAATCAAATTTCTTGTACCATTGTCGAGGCGACTGCTTTAGACCATACAATGATTTCTTGAGTTTGCAAACAAATTTCTTGTTGCAATTTTGAACAAACCCTTCCAGTTGTTCCATGTAAATCTCCTCATCTAAATCTCCATGTAAAAATGCAGTTTTAACATCTAGTTGCTGTAATTCTAAATCAAGTAAAGAAACTAATGCTAACACAAGCCGAATTGAAACAATTTTTACAACTGGTGAAAATATCTCATGAAAGTCAATGTCGGCTTTCTGAGAAAAACCTTTTGCGACCAGCTTCGCTTTGTACCTATCTTCTTTATCATCAACACCCTTCTTCAATTTGTAAACCCACTTACATCCCACAATTTTTCTGTCTTTGGGAAGTTCTATCAGATCCCATGTGGCATTCTTGTCTAATGCCCTCATCTCGTCCTTCATAACCTCTTTCGACTTACCACTGTTAGAACCTTCTATAGCTTCGTGATAGCACAAAGTTTCATCATCGTTAGCAATTAAAGCAACTGAAGTAACATAATAATCATACCTTTTAGGAAGACGTCTGATTCTTGTAGACCTCCTTAAAGATGTTTCTGGTACTTCCACAATTTGCTGATTATTATCTATAGGAAATTCTTCATGATCAACATCTGAAACATGTTCATGATCTGCATCTAAAATTTTTTCATGATCTGAATCTAAAACTTGTTCATCTGGACTATCATCAGTATTTGAATTGGTTTCAAACTGAATGTGTTGAAGCTTAGGTACATTATCATGTTTCAATTTATCATCTACATCTGGATTTTCAAGTGAAGATTCATTAAATTTAACATCTCTGTTAATGATGATCTTGTGAGTAGTAGGATCCCACAACCTATATCCCTCAGTCCCATCACCATATGCAACAAAGATATATCTTTTTGATTTAGGATCTAATTTATAACGTTGATGTTTCAGAACTAGAGCATATGCATCACAACCAAAAACTTCCAATTTAGAATAATCACATGGATAACCTTTCCATACCTCTTGAGGAATTTTGCATCCTATCGTAGTTGATGGTGATCGATTTACCAAGTAACAAGCAGTAGAAACCGCTTCTGTCCACAATTCCTTCTGTAAATTGGCGTTACTAAGCATACTTCTTGGTCTCTCTAAAAGAGTCATGTTCATGCATTTAGCAACTCTGTTTTGCTGAGGAGTATATATAATGGTTTTATGTCTTTCGATCCCAGCATCCTTGCAATAATTATCAAATTCCTTTGAAGTAAAATCAGCGCCATTGTCAGTTCTTAAACATTTCATTGTTCTTCCAGTGATGTTTTCAACTAATGCTCTAAACTTTTTGAAAACTATGAGTACATGAAACTTCTTCTTTAACATGTATACCCACACTTTTCTAGAGAAATCATCAATAAAAGATACAAAATATGATGATCCTCCATATGAGGTTGTAGGAGATGGACCCCAAACATCAGAATGGATATAATCAAGGATTCCCTTACTAGTATGTTTTCCATTTTTAAACCTCTGCTTACTTTGTTTCCCAAATAGACAATGTTTGTAGAAATCTAACTTAGAAGATTTTTAACTAGGAAGTAACTTACGATCAGATAAAAATTTTAATCCTCTTTTGCTCATATGGCCCAACCATTGATGCCATAGACGAAAAGAATTACTGTCGATTTCAGATACTGTAGAAGCATGATCTGACTCTTTTCTTCCTTCTAATTGAAAAAGATTTACAACCTTCTTTGCTTTCATTACTAGTAAAATTCCTTTATAAACTTTCATTACTCCACCTTGAATAAAGATTTTATATCCATTACTATCTAGTACTCCTAATGAAATGAGGTTTTTTCTTAGTTCAGGTACTTGTCTTACATCAGTTAGAATTTTATTTGTCCCATCAAACATTTTAATCTGGATGCTTCCAATTCCCACAATATTACATGAGACATCATTTTCCATGTAAACAACTCCATCATTGATTGATTTATAAGTTTTAAACCACTCTCTATGAATGCACATGTGATTTGATGCACCGGAATCTAACGGCCAATGTTGATCATGTTTAGACAAACTAACTGATAACACTTCATCACTCATACCTGAAATGGATGCCGAACCTGTATCTGTCATGTTTGCTTCTTTATTTTATGTCGAAGAGTCTCCTTTAGATGTTTTCTATCTCTTCCAACAGTCCTTCTTCAAATGTCTCGATTTTCCACAAAACCATCACATTACCTTACTCTTCTTCCCTTTTGATTTTGACCGCGAGTTGTTATGCTTACTGAAGCGTCTTTCTTTAGAACAACGTCTAACCATCATTTCTTCTGATGTAAAGGTTTTTGAATTTGACCTCTTCCTTGTTTCTATAGACAACAAAGCTCCAACAACATCATCAAACTCAAGGGTTTCTAATGAACTAAGACTTATAAAAGTAAAAAAATGATCTCAAGACTCGAGAAACGAGCATAATAAAGTTATAGCTTTATCTTCTGATTCAAATTTTAATTCTATACTTTCTAATTGCACCAGGAGAGTATTAAAGGTATTCAGATGATCAGTTATCATCGTACCTTCCTTCATGCGCAAGCTGTACAACTGTCACTTCCGAAGAATCCTATTGGTTAAGGATTTTTTCATGTACAACTTTTCAAGCTTTGTCCACAAACCAGCAGCAGTTTTCTCTGACACGATGTTAAACAAAACATCACCCGCCAAACACAGTTGAATGCCGCTCAGTGCTCTTTCATCCAAGTCACTCCATTCGTTATCTGTCATGGTGTAAGGGTGTTTGGCTTTTCCCAACAACGCCTTTGCCACACCTTGTTGCATGAGTCGATCATACATCTTCACTTTCCAGATCTCGAAGTTGTTTTTGTCATTGAACTTCTCGATCTCAAACCGAGCACTTTTTGTTTTTTCCATTTTTAGTAGCTCGTGTCACAAAATCTCCAATTGCAACTCTTAATAAATGAAATTTTCTATTTTAATCAAAATTAATTTTTTATTAAAAAATACCCTTGCCTTATAAAAAATTCCCTTCCCCTAATATCATGGCATATAATAAAACACAACAAATCGATTTAACAAAAATTGATTTTAAATGGATTAACCAAATCGATTTATTTAAAAAACTTCAAATCCATTTTATGGCATATAAGAAATCTCTTAAATTAGTAAAATTCCACCTTATAAACTCCATTTAAAAAATGGTTCATAAAATATGGAGTTACCATATTTTAAAAAAAGTGAACTCTAAAATATGGAGTTATAAATCGATTTTTTTTTTTAAAGTTCAAATCGGAATATGGATTGACATATACAGGTAGGTTATATAAAATATAACATTTTCCGTAAATATTTTATTCTATTAATACCGATGTTTCACCGCCCACTGCCTATATAACAAAGTACGGTCGTGAGTAGAGTAGAAAATGAGAGGGATCATTGCATTTAATATGCCTGTTCATTTTGGATCTTGATATCATTTTCAGGGTACCTCTCATATAAATCGATTTTTTTTTCTCACCGCAACGATTTCAACACCGTTCAACAAGACGGCAACTCACGACTCCTTCAAGTTTACGCTGCCAAACTTCTTCCATAGTCAGCAATGGTCCACGGCTCTCAACGCCATTAAACTCAGCTCTCAATGCAAGCTCCAGCTTGGATCACCTTCATGCTCACGTGCTGGTTATTTTTCTGTGTCAATCAACAGCCTGCAATGCCAGAGACTTTTGCACAGACAGTGACTTCTGCAATAGCTTACACAATGGCTTATACTGCACTAACGTAGCCACACGGCTTCTACAACAGCTCCTATCACAGCTCACGGCTCAAGAGCTCACAGCCAGTCCACGGTACTATGTTTTTACGCTCACCCAGAGTCACTGCCAGCTTTGTCCAGCTCCGATACCAATTGTTGGAGCAAAACACAGATGAAACTAAATAAAGAATAGATGCACACAACATTCAAACATGAAAAACAGAGATTTTAATGTGGTTCACCCAACCAATCTGGGCTATGTCCACCTAATAGGGCATCGTCAATCTCATTCATCAACTGGAGAAATACAATAGCAGAGTTTCTCATCTGCTCATCTCTTCCACTCACCTTACATTCCGCATCATGCTCATTTGCCTCTACGGGCTTACATTTTATTTCTGGGAGTATAAACAGAATCATAAATTCACTCACAACAAATATAGGATGCATTAACTCCACATCAGAAATAGATGGAGTCAATTTAGCAACAAATCCTATTGTTGTCACCTTCATGAGATTTTCTCCAAATTTAATTAAAATAAAATCTCAACATAAATATACAATTTAAAGTACATTAAACTTAAGCACAACAAAATTTAAAAAGAAATATAACATAAGTTATAAGATATAAATGAAAAAACATATTTTTAAATAAATAACATATTTCTAAAATGTAAAAACATAATTGAAAATAATTTTAAAAAATCCAATAATCTAAAACTAAATTGTTAGAGAAATTTTTTTTTTTCTAAAACTAAATCCAATAACCTAACCTAGCCTAACCTAACCTAACCTATCCTAGTCTAGCCTAGCCTAGCCTAACCTAGTCTAGCCTAGCCTAGCCTAACCTAGTCTAACTTAGCCTAGCCAACCCTAGCTTACCCTACCCTAACCTAACCTAACCTTACCTAACCTACCCTAGCCTAAACCTAGCCTAGCCTAACCTACCCTAACCTAGCCTAGCCTAACCTAACCTAGCTTAACCTTGCCTTACCTAGCCTAGCCTAACCTAGCCTAATCTAGCCCACTCTAGCCTAGCCTAGTCTACTCTAGCCTATTCTAGCCTAACCTACTCTACTCTAGCTTGCCTTAGTCAGTTCTTTAGTAGCCGAGGCTAGGCTACTCTAGCATACCTTTGTATACTCTATATTAGTTTGGTCTAAGCTACTCTAGTCTAACCTAGTGTAGCCTACTCTAGCCTACTCTAGCCAAGCCTATCCTACTCTATCCTACTCAAGCCTACACTAACCAAGCCTATCCTACCTTATTCTACTCTAGCCTAGCTTAGCCTACCTTATTCTACTCTAGCATAGCCTAGCCTATCCTAGCCTACTCTAGCCTCCTTTAGCCTGCTCTAGCCTAGCCTAACCTACTCTAGGATACTCTATCCTAGCCTACTATAGCTTATCCTAAGCTAGCCTACTCTAGCCTCATCTAGCCTAGTCTAGCCTAGCCTAGCCTATCCCAAACTATGCTAGCCTACCCTATTCTACCCTACCTTAGCCCACTATAGCCTACCTTAGCCTCCTCTAGTGAACTCTAGCATAGTTTATCTTAGCCTACTCTAGGCTACACTAGCCTAGAATAGCCTAGCCTACTCTATCCTTACCTACTCTAGCCTGCTCTAGCCTAACCTACTTTTTCCTAGCTTAGCGTAGCCTACTCTATCCTACTATAGCGTTTCATACTCTAGCCTAATCTAGCCTACTCTGGACTAATCTAGCCTAGCCTAGCCTACTGTAATCTATTCTAATCTAGCCTAATCTAGCCTAGCCCTGCCTACTTTAGCCGAGGCTAGCCTAACGCAACCAAACCTACCCTACTCTAGCCTACCCTACCCTACTCTAGCCTAGCCTAGCCTGGCCTACTCTAGCCTACCCTAGCCTACCCTTGCCTACTTTAGCCTAGCTTACCTTAGCCTACTCTAACATATCCTATCCTAACCTACCCTAGAATACTCTACTCTACCGTCATCTAGCCTACTCTAGCATAGTGTAGCCTAGCCTAGGGTACTCTAGGCTACTCTAGCCTTGCCTAGCATAACATATTCTAGCTTGACATACTCTAGCATACTCTAGCTTAATCTAGCCAAGCCTAGCCTACTCTAGCCTAGCTTAGCTTAGCCTACTCTAGCCTATCCTAGCCTAACATGGCATAACTTAGCCTAGCCTAGCCTACTTAATCATATCCTAGCCTAGCCTAGCCTAACCTAACCTAACCCAACCTAACCTACTCTAGCTTAACCTACCATAATCTACCCTAACCTACTCTAGCCTAACCTATCCTAACATAGCCTAACCTACCCTACTCTAGCCTAGCGTGCTCTAGCCTATTGTAGCCTAGCCCAACCTAACTAGCCTAACCTAGCCTAGTCTAGCCTAACCTAGCCTAACCTAACCTAGCCTACCCTAGCTTAGCCTAACCTAGCCTAACCTAACCTAACCTAACATTTCCTAACCTAGCCTAGCATATCCTAACCTACCCTAACCTAACCTAGCCTAGCATATCCTAACCTAACCTAACCTAACTTAGCCTAGTTTAACCTATCCTAGGCTAACCTATTCTAACCTAGCCTAACCTAGCTTAACCTTACCTAGCCTACCCTAGCCTACCCTAGCCTACCCTAGCCTACCCTAGCCTAATATAACCTAGCTTAACCTAACCTAGCCTTACCTAACCTTGCATAACCTAGCCTAACCTAACTTTTCCTAGCTTAACCTAGCTTATCCTAACCTATCCTAGCCTAGCCTTACCTAGCTTAATCTAGTCTATCCTAACCTAGCATTACCTAGCCTAGACTAGCCTAGCCTTACCTAGCCTAGCCTAGCCTTACCTAGCATAGCCTAGCCTAGCCTAACTTAGCCTAACCTAAGCCAACCTAACCTAACCTAGCCTAGCCTAACCTAGCCTAACCTAAGCCAACCTAACCTAACCTAGCCTAACCTAACCTAGCCTAACCTAGCTTAGTCTAGCCTAACCTAGCCTAACCTAACCTAGCCTAGCCTAGCTTAGCCTATCCTAGCCTACTCTATCCTAACCTAACATGGCATAACTTAGCCTAGCCTAGCCTACTTAATCATATGCTAGCCTAGTCTATCCCAACCTAACCTAACCCAGCCTAACCTACCCTAATCTACCCTAACCTACTCTAGCCTAACCTATCCTAACATAGCCTAACCTACCCTACTCTAGCCTAGCGTGCTCTAGCCTATTGTAGCCTAGCCTAACCTAACCTTGCCTAACCTAGCCTAGTCTAGCCTAACCTAGCCTAACCTAACCTAGCCTACCCTAGCTTAGCCTATCCTAGCCTACTCTATCCTAGCCTAACATGTCATAACTTAGCCTAGCCTAGCCTACTTAATCATATCCTAGCCTAGCCTAACCCAGCCTAACCTACTCTAGCCTAACCTACCCTAATCTACCCTAACCTACTCTAGCCTAACCTATCTTAACATAGCCTAACCTACCCTACTCTAGCCTAGCGTGCTCTAGCCTATTGTAGCCTAGCCTAACCTAACGTAGCCTAACCTAGCCTAACCTAACCTAGCCTACCCTAGCTTAACCTAACCTAACCTAACCTAACCTAACCTAACCTAACATTTCCTAAACTAGCCTAGCATATCCTAACCTAACCTAACCTAACCTAGCCTAGCTTAACCTATTCTAGCCTAGCCTAGTCTAAGCTAGCCTAACCTAGCTTAACCTTACCTAGCCTACCCTAGCCTAATATAACCTAGCCTAAGCTAACCTAGCCTTACCTAACCTTGCATAACCTAGCCTAACCGAACTTTGCCTAGCTTAACCTAGCTTATCCTAACCTATCCTAGCCTAGCCTTACCTAGCTTAACCTAATCTAACCTAACCTAGCATTACCTAGCCTAGACTAGCCTAGCCTTACCTAGCCTAGCCTAGCCTTACCTAGCGTAGCCTAGCCTAACCTAACTTAGCCTAACTTAAGCTAAGCTAACCTAACCTAGCCTACCTTAGCATAGCCTACATTAGCCTACTTTACACTCTATCGTAATGTAGCCTACTCTGGCGTAGCCTAGCCTAGCCTACTCTAGCCTATTCTAGCCTAATCTAGCCTAGCCTAACCTACTCTAGGCTACTCTAGCCTAGCCTAGCCTACTCTAGCCTAATCTAGCCTAACCTAGCCTAGCCTAGCTTAGCCTAATCTAGCCTACCTTACCCTATTCTAGCCTAGACTAGCCTAGCCTAGACTACTTTGACCTAGCCTAGATTAGTCTAGCATAGCCTAGCCTAGCCTAACCTAGCCTATCCTACTCTAGCCTAACCTAGCCTATCCTACTCTAGCCTAACCTAGCCTAATCTACCCTAATCTATCCTAACCTACTCTAGCCTATCATGCTCTACCCTACCCTAGCCTAACCTAACCTAGCCTAGCCTAACCTAGCGTAACCTAGCCTACACTAGCCTAGCCTAGCCTACCCTAACCTAACCTAACCTGGCCCAACCTAAACTAGCCTAGCCTAGCCTAGCCTAATGTAACCTAACCTAGCCTAACCTAACCTAACCTATCCTAGTCTAGCCTAGCCTAGCCTAACCTAGTCTAACCTAGCCTAGCCAACCCTAGCCTACCCTACCCTAGCCTAACCTAGCCTAGCCTAACCTTTCCTAACCTAGCCTAGCCTAACCTAACCTAGCTTAACCTTGCCTTACCTAGCCTAGCCTAATCTAGCCCACTCTAGCCTAGCCTAGTCTACTCTAGCCTATTCTAGCCTAACCTACTCTACTCTAGCTTGCCTTAGTCATTTCTTTAGTAGCCGAGGCTAGGCTACTCTATCATACCTTTGTATACTCTATATTAGTTTGGTATAACCTACTCTAGCTTACCCTAGCCTACTATAGAGTACCCTATCTTGTTTTTGTCTAACCCACCCTAGCTTAAACTTATTCTATCCATGTGTAGCCTAGTCTAATTTAGTCTATTCTAGACCACTCTAGCTTAGCCTACCCTAATCTAACACAATCTAGATTTATAAGAGTTTATATATATACATATTCTAGTTGAAAATTTTAATAAAATATATATTCGAAAGCAATATTGAAAAAAAAATACAGTAAAATTTAATTTTATATATAAAAATATTATCATTTTATATTATATAAATGCAAATATTTTTTTGTATATTATGTTATTTTAATTAAAAAAATATACCATACTACATTCTATCATTAATAAAATATAATGCAGAACTTGAATAACATATTAAATATTTAAATTTAGAAATCATTTAAAAAAAATTAAGTTAAACTAAACAATAAATCATTGAAAAACAAATTAAATTAAATGCTATTACTAAAAGTTTAAATATAACAAAATTTCTCTGGAGAGCAGGGCTTCTAAGATGGATAGAATCTACCACTATGACCAAGTTAAGGCTGGTGGCTTTAATATAAAGAACAGAGCTTCTAAGATGGATGGAATCTACAACTATAACCAAGTTAAAGAATATATTAAAGATTGGAAAACGAGCAAACAATCAAACTGAGAAGGAAAATATAGGGAGAAATTCAACACATTAAATCACAAAGAGATGCAGAAATTCAACCAGAATCTCAAAGAAAGAGATGATGTGCGGAGAATCTCAAAGCACAGATATGCATCATTATACAAGGGTTTTATTTATTCGTTTTCGTCTTCCTCAGAACAAGAAATAGAAAATTAATACCAAAGGAAAAATTTAAACTAATTTAGTCTGTTTCTTTATTTCTGGGAACAAAAGAAATTAAAGTAGGTGCAGGTAACAGAAGAAATTAAAGTAGGTGCAGGTAAAGGGATATTTCAGATCCATGGGTGGTAGTAAGGACGGATGGAATTTCAAAACATACCCACCATTGACCCGTTTTCAGAGTTTGAAGGAAGATTTTGATGGTAAAGCAAATTCTTTAACAGTATCTGACGGGAAAATAACTTCCTGATGAGCAATTTGTTTTCAAATTTTAAAGGAAGATTTTGATGGTAAAGAAAATTCTTTAACGGTATTTGACGGGAAAATAACTTTGTCCCTGTCAAATTCTATCTGGAAAAAAGGATAAAAAAATGAAATGTACAGAGAAAAAGAAATGAATTCAGCTCTAAATGCAAAGAAATCCATAGAAATAGAAGATCTAGGAAGCACACTAAATAAATGTAATTATTTAAAATAGATTTATATAATCTGGGTCTTTTTCTTTTTGTCAAGGAAGGTGTAATGAAAACATATTATTTATAGGCATGAAACTTAATTAAACGGGATTCTCTTGGACTTTCTTTCTTTGCGAGAATATATTAAAGTGAGACTAGACGAGCAAAATAATTAAAAAGCTGAATAGAAAAAAGAATGGAGAAATTCAACACGACCTTAGAAAAGATGATGTGGGGTCGTTCATCAATGCAGGAAAAGGGTTTTATTTTTCTTTTTTATCTTTATAAAAACACAAACAAAAAGCTAATACACAGGAGGAACGGGAGAAATTAAAGTAGGTGCGGGTAAGTGTGAGTGAAGGAACATGTTTTTTATTTCTCACTAATGATCGGCAACAAAACAAAAGTATTGAATGAGATGTATTACTTCTCGAGACAGAGGAAACATAGACTTTGTACATGAACACCAAGCGGGGATCCAACGCGATTTCAGAATCAATACATCCCATCCCCCAAGTTGTCTGCAAAGTCAAAAATCACAAGTCAGGATTCAATCAACAAATTGCAATTGATGTAAAAAGCTAAAGAAAAACACAAATAATTATATCTAGTGTAACGTAATATAAAAAAACCATATAATAATGAAACTAAAGCACAGATCTGGATCTCGATCTTCACCTTTTAAATCGAAATCAAAATTAATTCCCATCCCGCCACAGTAGTAGTAGGAGACCACTTCTAAGATCCCGCCATTCACACCACCATCAAAGTCTCTGACTGAAAAACAAGACTCCCAAAGACAGAAGACAACACAAAGACACCGGTGGAGCGCTCCAAAAACCACACCACAACACAGAGAAAGAACAGAGAGCCGAGAACAAAAATTACATAGAGAAAGAACAGCGAGCCGAGAATTCAGGAGAGGAGCGCTCCAAAAATTACATAGAGAAAGAACAGCGAGCCGAGAATTCAGGGCAAGGAGCGCTCCAAAAACCACACCACAACACAACACTGAGAGTGGCGGAGCGCTCCGAAACAAGCAAAGAACAAAGGAGCGAAGGAGCCGAGATTTCAGGGCAAGGAGCGAAGGTGAATGAGACAATGTGATCTCAACTAGTTTATATATTGCACACAAAAGCACTGTTAGCCACAAAAGCTCACAAAAGCTCTGTTCGTTTTCAACGTTCTCCCTACCGTAGCACCCACTGCTCATCCACATAGCTTCATTCAATTTAAATCTAATCATTCTTGCTTTTTGTTTGTTTTTCTTCTCGGTATATTCATTTTCCTTTCGACAACTTTGCTAGTCGCAATATTGGAAAGCACATATGTAATCACTACTTTCCCTAGATTGGGATAACAAGAAACATCTATACATAATTTCCATTTTTCAAACATTTATAGTGGTTATTTTATCCCTGAAAAAAAAAACAAATTCAATAAAAATATATATTAAATTGAAATTTATTGCAAATGCATGGGATAAATGACACATGTGCATGAGATAAATTACATGTGCATGGTTTATCTTAAAGTTTGACTTTATAATTTTATGGTAGAATTCACATCTAGAATTAATGGGAGGAAGCCTTTAGTTTGTGGGATAAATGAATAATATGCACTTACTAGAACAACTGGTTATGTCAAAAGTCACACCTTTATGAGTTTGTGGGAGAAATGAAATAGAAATGACACATGCCTTAAATTTTTCCTAAAAGTTTATGGGAGAAGGGAGAAATGACAAATGTACAAGGTTTTCCTTAGAGTGGTAGTGGTTTATGGATATGAAAATGAAGAAATTCTATTTAGATCTGTTACAGAGATTGACTGTAGGGGCATTTACTGGATATGTCACCTTTGAGAAAAGATGAGATCCAAAGGCTACCTGGCCCTTTACAAACTCTGCCTTTAGAACTTTTAGAATTTAACACTCAACAGACAGACTAATATCCTATGGAAGTTCAAAATCCTATGAGATTTCAACCACTTCAGGTTCTATTTTTAGGCCTTAAAGTTTGAGAGAAATGAAATTTACACAGTTTGCAAAATTATTTTATGCACTTACAAAAAACATGCTCTAAAGTTAATGGGAGAAATCCAACATGACATGTATGCTTTAAAAACTTTGCCTAAGAATTTAAGGGAGAAATGACACATGTACACAGTTTGCCTTAAAGTGGTTGTGTTTGATGGATATTAAAATGAAGAGCTTCTATTTAGATCTGTTATAGAGGTTGACTGTAGGGGAATTTACTCGATATGTCACCTTTGAGAAAAGATAAGATCTAGAGGCGACCTGGCCCTTTACAGAATCTTCCCTTATAACTTTTAGAATTTAAGACTCAACAGACAGACTAATATCCCATGGAAGTTCAAAATCCTATGAGAGTTTAGCCACTTTAGGTTCTATTTTTAGGACGTAAAGTTTGAGATAAATGAAATTTACATGGTTTGCAAAATTATTTTATGCACTTACAAAAAACACGCTTTAAAGCTAATGGGAGAAAGTCAACATGACATGTATGCTTTAAAAACTTTGCCTAAGAATTTATGGGAGAAATGATACATGTATACAGTTTTCCTTAAAGTGGTTGAGGTTTATGGATATTAAAATGAAAAAATTCTATTTAGATCTATTACAGAGATTGACTATAGGGGCATTTACTGGATATGTCACCTTTCACAAAAGATGACATCCAGAGGCTACTTGGCCCTTTACAGACTCTGCCTTTAGAACTTGTAGAAGTTAAAACTCAATAGACAGACTAAAATCCTATGGAAGCTCAAAATCCTATGAGAGTTCAACCACTTTAGGTTCAAATTTTAGGCCTTAAAGCTTGAGAGAAATGACATTTACATGGTTTACAAAATTATTTTATGCACTTACAAATAACATGATTTAAAGCTAATGGGAGAAAGACAACATCACGTGTATTCTTTAAAAAAAATTCCGAAGAATTTATGGGAGAAATGACACATGTACACAGTTTTCCTTAAAGTGGTTGTGTTTTATGGATATTAAAATGAAGAACTTCTATTTAGATCTATTCTAGAGATTGACTGTAGGGGAATTTACTGGATATGTCACAATTCATAAAATATGAGATTGAGAGGGTACTTGGCCCTTTAAAAACTCTGCCTATAGACTTGTAGAATTTAACACTACCTGTCCCAATTATACCCTGTGAAGTGTGTAGAGGACACATGGAATCACTCACACTACTTTACGTAGACATAAGGGTGTATAAGAGTGTACTAAGTTCAAAAATATGGTCATATTATTGGATATATTTCCCAAGGGCCCAAATTTACTCCTTATGTATATGTGGGGTCTATATAATCATTTACAAAAACAAGTGATTCTTTCCAAGCTAAGGATTATGTATGAGCTATGTGTATACACACATTATCTAGAAACCATCTAGGCCAAAATAAATGTTACTTCAGTAGTTTGAAGAAAAAATAGCACCAAGAAGCTTTGAAGGAGTGAAATAAGAACTATAAATAGGAGGATAAGAATAAAATAGCCAGTACACATCCATGCAAGGGTAGTAGAAATAATTCTAACCATTGCAACATTGATGGTCACATTAAGGAGAATTATTGGATGTTTGGTATGTCTTATATTCTTTATGTGAATACCCCCATGCACTATATATTTTTCTAATAATAGTGGTGGGAATAAAATGAGTGGAAAGGACCCCCACTTTAGGGATTCATATAGATGAAAAATTCCCCACACACTGTTGTTGAGGGGTAGTTCCCCAAAAAATCATTTTTGGGAAAGAATGAGCATAGTTTTGAGATATATAAGTCCAAAATGGAATATTTTTTTGTTAACAAATATCAGTGGATCACTATGGATATATCTGGTTCATTAAAAGGGATTTTCTAGAAGGATGTCCATTAAGTTGGAAAGAAGGTAAAATATCATAATTATATGTTAATGTGCATGTGTTTTACATTGAATATTTTTCATTTTATAAAGAATCTATTTCAAACAATTAAATATATACTTGGTTAAAACCTATGTTTTGTATCAAATCACTTTTGGTTTCAATGGGAAACTTTTATGGCTAATTTGTTTTTCTAGAAATTTGATACAGCACATTAAAATGGGAGATATATCGGAATGATTCCTACGGTGTAATAAAATAGTTTCAAGTAGTTTAAAGATATAGATGCATAAATTCAATGAGCATAGTTTTGAGATATACAAGTCCAAAATGCAATAGTTGTTGGTGAACAAATATCAGTGGATCAATATGGATATATCTGCTTCATTAAAAGGGGTTTTTCTAGAAGAATTTCCACAAAGTTGGAAAGAAGGGAAAATATCACAATTATATACATTAATGCATGTGTTTTACATTGAATATTTTTCATTTGAAACAATTAACTATATAAGGTTAAAACCTATGTTTTTTTATCAGATCACTTTTGGTTTCAATGAGAAACTTTTATGGTTAATGTGTTTTTTCTCGAAATGTGATAGACCCCATTAAAATGGGAGATATATCGAAATGATTCCTATGGTGAAATAAAATAGTTGAGTAGTTTAAAGATGTAGATTCATAAATTCAATGAGCATAGTTTTGAGATAAGTCCAAAATGGAATAGCTGTTGGTGAAAAAATATCAATGGATCAATATGGATATGTTTGCTTCATCAAAAGGGATTTCTCTAGAAGGATTTCCACTAAGTTGCAAAGAAGGTAAAATGTCAATGTGCATGTGTTTTACATTGAATATTTTACATTTTATTAAGAATCTATTTGAAAAAATTAACTATATAAGGATAAAACCTATGTTTTGTCTCAAATTACTTTTTGTTTCAATGGGAAACTTTTATGGCTAATGTGTTTTTCTCGAAATGGGATAGAACCCATAAAATGGGAGATATATCGAAATTATTCCTATGGTATAATAAAATAGGTTCAAGTAGTTTAAAAATATAGATGCACAAATTCAATGACCATAGTTTTGAGATATAAAAGTCCAAAATGGAAAATTTGTTTGTGATCAAATATAAGTGGATCACTATGGATATATCTGCTTCATTAAAATGGATTTTTCTAGAAGGATGTCCACTAAGTTGGAAGGAAGGGAAAATATAACAATTATATGTTAATGCATGTTTTTAAATTGAATATTTTTCATTTTATTAAGAATCCATTTGAAACAATTAACTAAATAATTGGTTATAACCTATGTTTTGTATCAAATAACTTTTGATTTCAATGGGAAAATTTTATGGCTAATGTGTTTTTTCTTTTTGTATTAAATTACTTTTGGTTTCAATGGGGAAAATTTATGGCTAATGTGTTTTTCTCGAAATGTGGTAAAAGTGATAATGTGATAATGTGATAATAAAATAGTTTCAGGTAGTTTACAAATATAAATGCATAAATTCAATGAGCATATTTTTGAGATATAAAAGGCCAAAATGGAATAGTTTTTTGTGAACAAATATCACTGGATCACTATGGATATATCTGCTTCATTAAAAGGGAGGGATTTTTCTACAAGGATGTCCACTAAGTTGGAAAGAAAGGAAAATATCACAATTATATGTTAATGCATGTGTTTTACATTGAATATTTTTCATTTTATTAAGAATCTATTTGAAACAATTACCTATATAAGGTTAAAACCTATGTTTTGTATCAAATAAATTTTTGTTTCAATGGGAAACTTTTATGGCTAATGTGTTTTTTCTCAAAATGTGATAGACCCCATTAAAATGGGAGATATATCAAAACGATTCATATGGTTTAATAAAATAGTTGAGTAGTTTAAAGATATAGATGCATAAATTCAATGGGCATATTTTTTAGATATACAAGTCCAAAATGCAATATTTGTTGGTGAAAAAATATCAGTGGGTCACTATGGATATATCTGCTTCATGAAAAGGGATTTTTCTAGAAGGATATCTACTAAGTTGGCAAGAACGGAAAATGTCACAATTATATGTTAATGCATGTGTTTTACATTGAATATTTTCATTTTATTAAGAATCTATTTGAAACAATTAACTATATAAGGTTAAAACCTATGTTTTGTATCAAAGCACTTTTGGTTTCAATGGGAAACCTTTATGGCCAATGTGTTTTTCGTGAAATGTGATAGACCACATTAAAATGGAATATATATAGAAATGCATAGTTTTGAGATATATAAGTCCAAAATGGAATAGTTGTCGGTGAAAAAATATCAGTGGATCACTATGGATATATCTGCTTCATTAAAAGGGATTTCTCTAAAGGGATGGACTAAGTTTGGAAGAAGGGAAAATATAACAATTATAAGTTAATGCATGTGTTTTACATTGAATATAAAAGGTTTTTTCTCTCTCTCATTGATTCAGTCCTAATCTTATAAAAGGTTTCCACTAAATCCATTCCCTATTACTTTTCATGTGAAACACATTTCCAAACCCACCCATGTATGTACCTAATACTTTTTTCATGTTCTGATAATATCAAAACATCTGCCTGTGATCCTAGAGAGTCCTCTGATGCATCTTTGAGTCTTACAGTTGGTCATATTGAAACAAAACCACTACAGGTTTCAGGAAAGAGTTTTATGTCCTCTCTTGGGGATGATGTGCTTCCAACATCTAACACACTTGGAGTAAATCACCAATACATTATTGGAATAAATTACCAACCTTGGCATAAATATTTCTTACCAGATTTTCCTAGACTAATACAGACTAACAATGCTCATAGGTTGAACACTGACAAAGAATGTTCAAAAAGTTTCCTACCTGGCATCAACAATATTTCTGCTATTCCTACATATAGTGATAAGCCTGGTGGTAATGGTGACTCTAATAGCTGCAATTCAGACTAACAATGTTTTTAGGTTGAAGACTAACAAATCATTTTCAGAAAGTTTCCTGCATGGTATCAACAAGATTTCTGCTATTATTGTAGATAGTGATAATCCTGGTGGTAATGGTGACTATGATAACTGCAATTTAGACTAACAGTGTTCATAGGTTGAACACTGACAAATAATTTTCAGAAAGTTTCTTGCCTAGCATCGGTAAGATTTCTGCTATTCCTACAGATAGTGACAAGCCTGGTGGTAATGGTGACTATGATAATTGCGGTAATTGGCCCTCTAAAGATGCATGTTTTTTACAGGAATGGGAAGGAAGGAAATCTATAAGTAAGCAGATGTCATAGTGAAATGGACTGTGCAGGGATAGTAAAATATATGTTTTTTTCTATCAGTTTTTGTTATTTTGATCCATTTTGAAAAGTACAATTGAAAGGGGATTCACAGCATATTAATGTAAAGGTCCACAATACTGTAAGAAAATTAGTTTGTCGATTTTGAATTAACAAGTGAAAATGTAAGTGAAACTTTTGTAAGTACTTTGACTACTATAAGTGACTTTCCCTGGTACATTATATAAACTATAAGTATTTTTCTTGCTGAAACAAATAAGCAGAGATACATAGATACATACCTGGAAATTTGCAGACAAAGCCACAACGAGAATGAAGCCGCAATGAGGACGAAGCCTAGTGATCCCTGAAGACGTCGTTGAAGATGCAAACCAAAATTCCTTGTGAACAAAATTACATTAAATTAATGTAGAAATTTATAGGGTAAGTTCCGTAGATCAAGAACCAAAGGTCACCGCTCTCAAACAGATCAGAAATCAGTACACCAGTATAATCACATGGTGAAAACCCTCAAAGACGGAAATAGTCCATGCCTTGAGCCAATGCGGCCAGTTCAGGGAATTTAATAATATAAAAAGAAACGTTACATAGGTTTCTCTCATAAACGGTTACTGGAAAAATGACCCTCCATGCTCTTTAAAGAGAGATCATGGACCAATTGGGTGTTAAGCCATAGATCAAGTGTCGTTAATACCAAGGTGAGAGATAACCATTGGATCAATACAAATCGTGACCATCAGATTATAAGTTACAAATGTACATGGTAAAGAAACGCACTTTACCTAACTCTACATTAGAACAAGTTATTCTTAACTATTTCCTATGTGTCGGATAGGATTGAAGAATTTACAAAGGTGACACAAAAGGAGCCTATTTCCTATGTGTCGAAATATCCTAACATCCCCCCTTAAGAACAAATTGGGGTAGGTTTGAAGGATTTACAAAAGTGACACTATAAGAGAAGGAAGGAGGCATTAGAGCCTATCCCCCCTTAATGAAAAATTTCCTAGACACCAAGCATGGATCAAAGTTTGGTAAAATTCACTTCTGTGAGAGCCTTTGTAAAGATATCGATTACCTTATCATTGGTTGGACAATACTGCACTTCAAGAACACGCTCATGAATGAACTTTTTGATGAAGTGTATGTGGAGTTCAATGTGTTTCATACGCTGATGTTGAACTGGATCATTACATAGCTGAATGGCACTCTAATTATCACACCAAAGTGTAGTTGGATGTTGCTAATGGAGACCAAATTCAGATAGGATCTGATGAAGCCACATGGCTTCCTTGATGGCTTCAACTGCACCACGATACTCTAATTCTACGAAAGAAAGGGAGATGGAACTTTGATTCTTATAAGACCAAGTAATAGGTCCTGAACCAAGAGTGAATACATATCCCGCAGTGGACTTCCGATCATCAGGGTCACCAGCCCAATCAGAATTAGTCAAACTAATCAACAAGGGAGATTCTCCTACACTGTAATGAATCCTGAACTGAACTGTACCTCGAATATATCTAAGTATTCTTTTAGCTAATTTCCAGTGACTTTCATGAGGTTGGTGCATAAACTGAGCGACAAGACCAACGGAAAAGGAAAGGTTAGGATAGGTATGGGTTAGATACAAAATTTTACCAACAAGTTGATGGTATAAGGTAGCATCAACTTCAGGGGTAGTACAAGTGACTGAAAGCTTGACTCCAAACTAAAAGGGAGAAGGGGCTGGCTTATAGTCTTCCATGTGAAAGTGGTGTAGAAGATCACATGCATACTTGGACTGAGAGAGGGTAATGCGTTCCTTGGATTGCAAGACTTAAAGACCAAGGAAATAATGCAAGTGCCCTAAGTCTATCATTTCAAACTTCTTTTTGAGGCTAGACTTCACATGGCTTATATGGTTTGGATCACTACCAGTAAGGATAATATCATCAACATAAAGAACAAGGATGGTGAAGGATTTACCCACTTTCTTAGTGTAGACAGTGTTGTCAGAATGACACCTATAAAAGCCATTATCTAAGAGAAATCTATCCATGTTGGCATACCGAGCCCGATGAGCTTGTTTAAGACCATAGAGAGACTTCCTAAGGCAACAAACAAGGCTGGAGTCTTTTTGGATAAAGCCAGGGGATTGTTCCATGTAGATTTCTTCATGCAAATCTCCATGTAAGAAGGCCGATTTAACATCCATCTGATGGACTTCCCATTTAAAGGATGTAGCAAGGGAAAGAACAAGGCGGATATAATTCATTTTGGCAACCGGGGAGAAGGTTTCAGTATAGTCAATGCCTTCAACTTGTGAAAAAACTTTAGCAACAAGACGAGCTTTATGTCTATCCACTTTTCCATTTGGTTCAAATTTTGTTCTGTAAACCCATCTGAATCTGACAAGTTTTCTTTCTTTTGGAAGAGGAACAAGATCCCAAGTATTGTTTTCCAATAAGGAATGATACTCTTCATTCATATCTTCATCCCAATCTAGATTACCAGAGGATTCTTAAAAGGTTTCTAGATCAAATTTTTTTGGAACTTGAGCCAATGAGGAAGACGCTCTTTCGAAATGAGAACGTGTATGTCATCAATCGACAGGGTCACCTGCAAGAGAACCTACCACATCCCGAGTAGAGCGAACCCATCTTGGAAGCAGTGGAGTATAAGGAACAATTTTAGGAGATGGAGGAGGATATTAATCCTCATTGTCATCATTTGAACTAGAAGGAATGCTATTAAAAATAGAAGAGAGAGAGAGAGGTGGAACATATATCGGATCAGGCTCGTAGGCCAAAGTTGGCACACTCGCCGAACTAGGCTCGCAGGCTGATATATTTTCATCAAAATTTACATCTCTTCTAATGATAATATTTTTGGATTTAGGTTGAAGAAGTCTATATCCTTTGACATCCTCAGAATATCCAACAAAAATAAAATTTTCACTCTTAGGTTCTAAGGCTTTATGTGTAGCATCTGGAATATGGACCCAAGCATCACTTCCAAAAACATGAAAGCGACTTACATCTGGTTTGATTGAGCTCTAAGTTTATTTTGGAGCTATATCCTTTAAAACCTTAGTAGGAGTGTGATTTACAATGTAATTTTCACAGTTAATGGCTTCTGCCCAAAAATTGAGACCAAGTTCTTTAGATTGAGGCATACAATTAGCCATCTCTTTTAAGATGCGATTCTTCCTTTCAGCTACACTACTTTTTTGTGGGGTATATGGAACAATATGTTGCAATTGAATGCCATGCTCAGTGAAAAAGTTGATAAATTTGTTGTTAACATATTCTCCGCCATTGTCTAATCTTAACTTAAGAATTTGATGTCCATATTGTTTCTCAACAAAGGCCTTAAAGGCCAAGAACATGTTAAAAACTTAACCCTTGAGTTTTAAGAAATATACCCAAGTGCGTCTGGAAAAATCAACAATGGAAGTTAAGAAGTACTTGCAACCAGAGAAAGAAACAACAGGAAGTGGACCACATAAATCACTATGCACAAGCTGCAAAGGGGTTGAAGCGTGCCAAGAGGCACATTTTTCAAAACTATCCCAATGATGTTTTCCGAGTACACATATGGAGCAAACACCATCTCGGCAAGATACCATAGGAAGGCCCGTCACCATATTTTCCTTACATAGAGTTTGAAGAGAGTGAAAGTTTAAGTGACCAAATCCCTCATGCCAAATTTTTCTCACATCATCATTATGAGCAACAAAAACAGAGGGAAGAGATGATGACCCAAAGTTGTCAAAATTAGACAACCTTCTAGAATCATCAACAATGCCAGTAGCTAAAATATGTTTAGGATCTTTGAGGTCCTTGATTACAACATCATGAGGTGATAATTCTACTATTTTCCCTTCATCTGAATGAGTTATCTGATAAACAGATAGAAGGTTGCATGACAAAGTAGGAACACACGGTACATCATTAAACTGACCATTATCTAGATAAATGGTTCCAGATTCTGCAACACTAAGAGATCTATCATCACCAGCATAAATATGTTTGGTGTTACAACCATTTAAAGAGGAAAACATGGATTTATTTTTAGCCATGTGGTAACAAGCTCTAGAATCAATGAGCCACTCATGATAAGGAGAAGAAGAAGATACATTTAATGCATAACTAGATTTTGATTCTTGACAACCACAAGAAGAAAGTGCCATGCCTGAAGCTGAAGGTGAAGAATGCTCCAAATTGATGTTGTTCTTCTTCATTTCAGCCTCTAAGGCTTCCATCTTCTTAAAACATTTGGAATTTATATGGCCATCCCGATTGTAAAAGTTTCAATGTCTATCTGTGTTCTTCCCTTTGTTTTGATTTCCCTTATTATTTTGGATATTTGATTTTTCAGTTTGTGGCTAAAATTTCTTAGGGCCCTTGTTTGGTTTAGGAAAATATTTTTTAGGATAATGCTTCTTGGGATTATTTTGATATGGTTGTTTTTGGGCTGCTAAGGCTTTCTTAAAAGAGTTTCTAGTAGTGATCAGACCAAGGTGTAAAAATTTTTCTTGTTCTGTTATCAAAGAATCACGAAAGGCATCAAAAGAGAGAATCTTATAGGTGGTTCCTAAAGAAATGATGGCTTCTCTTGGAATGGAAGGCGGAAACAAATGCAGAGTTTGCAGGGCCAACCTTAGCAAGTATGCAACAGATGAGGCTACCATCTTCTTTTTTGACCTTACACCCTTCTAAAAGAAGTCTAAGGGTATTGAATTTGGACAAAAAGTCTTCAATAGAGGAGAAGTTATTAGGGTCGAAAGTAAGAAACTCATTTTCAAGCTAGTGGGCTCTGATTTCATTTTGAATGCCAAAAACATTATTTGGCTTTTCTAGGGCTTTATCAAGGGTTTCAATGTTGAGGATGTGAAATCGAAGATCTTGAGCAATGGAAATTCCTATCAACCCTCGTGCTTCATCTTTTCTATTTTACCATTTAGGAAATTTATCATCATCGGAACATTTAGTTTCTTGTCCTATGGCTATTCTATAAATCCCTTTACTTCTAAGTATATCTACCATGTGAGGTAGCCATTGGAAATAATGGTGTTGTTAAGAATAACCAGGCATGCACTTTCCATTTTTATTTGAAAATGATGAAGCTGAGAAAAATTGAAACTAACTTCTCCAGTGGAAAGATCTTGAAAAATTATGCCATTTAAAAAAAAACAGCTCGAAAAATGGCTTTCGGATGAAGACATTATGCCTTTTGAAAAATTTGAGTTGTAGATGCCGAATAGTTACAGGAACGGGATGAAGTGCAATTTTTTTTTTAAATTCCGCCTCTTTGAACTATTTTTTTTTACAAAAGAATCTTGAGAAGAA
The DNA here is from genome assembly GCA_034641835.2 of Pinus albicaulis. Taxonomy (NCBI): domain Eukaryota; kingdom Viridiplantae; phylum Streptophyta; class Pinopsida; order Pinales; family Pinaceae; genus Pinus; species Pinus albicaulis. Next base: position 134,017 of record JAXQQM020086694.1, read on the forward strand.
GACTTGAACCCAATACCTCTATTCTCATAAACTAACCCCTCACCATGTGGGGTAGTAAAAGGATCACGTTGTTGTAAGAAAGAAGGAAGGTTTTTTTTTTTCAATGTGCGTGCCTTTTCCTACACAAAAAACACAAAAACCGAGAAAAAAAAATAGATGCAAGGCCTTATGGAAGAATTTTAGATTTTTGGTTAGCCTTACCGGAAACTATCACTTTTTTCACTATTTCTGATTTCCCGAGATTGTACAAAGACAAGGCGAAAGCGCATACGTAGCAAAAAGAATCTCTTTTTCATGTTTCTGATTTTCCAATATCGCACGGACCGCACAAAAAAGAGCATACACAGAGAAGAGGGTATATATCCAGCAAAAAATAAAACCTTAATACCAAAAATAAACAGATAAAAGCCTAAATAAGTATAACTATAAACAAATATAACTGCAAAATAGATGCTTTATACCTCTAGATCTGAACTGACATAACTTGGGCAGCCGAAAACCTTTTCCCATGAAACCAAAGGCATTCCTCACTATAACAGATGCTCTAGACACAACCAATTGGTTCTCCAAGCCAAAAAATATACAAAAATAGTAGATCTACAAAACGACATTTGCATGCAGTCAAACAAGCTTCGGATTTTGATCAACAACGGATGCGACCCTTAAAAAAGCTCTGATACCATGGAGGAATTTACAGGGTAAGTTCCGTAGATCAAGAACCAAAGGTCACCGCTCATAAACAGATCATAAATTAGTACACTAGTATAATCACATGGTTAAAACCCTCAAAGAGGGAAACAGTCCACGTCCTGAGCCAACGTGGCCACTTCAGGGAATTTATTAATATAAAAAGAAAATTTACATATGTTTCTCTCATAAAATGTTCTGAACAAATGACCCTCCATGCTCTTTAAATAGATATCATAGACCAATTGGGTGTTAAGCCACAGATCAAGTGTCATTAATACCAAGGTGAGAGATAATCGTCGGATCACTACAAATCATGACCATCAGATTATAAGTTACAAATGTACATGGTAAAGAAACACACTTTACCTAAATCTACACTAGAATTTGTTATTCTTAACTATTTCCTATGTGTCAGAATATCCTAACAATTAAATTAAAATCAACAAAAAAAAATTACAAAAAGAAGAAGAGAAAATCAACAAAAATTACCTTCACAAAGCACAACAGAGAACCAACAACAAGATGCGCGAGACAGATGTGAACAGAGCAACAACAACAAGACGCGTAAGATAGATGTGAACAAGAAACCTATAAAATTTTATAATGATGGCCGAATCCCCTAAGATCGCGACATTGGAAATATTTGGATTCTTTAGGAGCTGCATCCGTTGGAATAGGGCAAGTGCTTCAACTCTGTTTTTGGAGGCAATCCCGAGACTCCATTAAAAGGCCATCAAGGGAATTCCAAGAGCATTTCTAATAATTCCCCCGGCCCCAGCAAGGCCTGGGTTTGATTTGGAGGTGCCATCGAAGTGGAGAGTGGGTCTACCACTGGCTTTGATCCATTCCGAGAGTTCTTCATCCTTGAAACAAATTTTCCAAGAGCTTTCTGATCTATAATGAGGCCTGATGGAGGGGATGTGTCCTAGAATCATAGCCAAAAAATCTTTTAGAAATATCTTCTCTTCCACACTCAAGTCAATTAACTCAAAGTTGTGATTGCTTTTGGAGCATATGGTTTCTAGAGTGAGACTTCAGGTTTTGTTATATAGATTTCTACTAGAGGTCACCTTGTCTCTGAAGATCTTGTTGTTTCTAGCTATCCAAATATTCCACATGGCCACATATGGAAAAGTGTTCCAGATCCTCCAAGATATCGTTTTGTTATTATTGGTCCACAAATAGTTGGTATTCCATGCTTTAAGAAAATCTATAACAGAGAGAAATGACGACCAATCGAGCTGAACAAATTCAGTGAGCGCAGTCCAACACTAAGTGGTGAAGGGACATGAAATAAACAGATGATGGATCAGTTCCTCGTTGTTGTAGCAGTTGGGGCAAATTAAGGGACCAATGAAGCCCCTTTTTTTGAGATTGTCTGAAGTTATAATTTTACCTCTCATGAGCAACGAGGAGAAGAATTTGATCTTAGGGGTTACTTTAGTCTTCCAAGCCTCTTTCCAATTTTTCCATATAGGTGCTGGGAAAAGATCTTTGCATAAAGTCTGATAAGAAAATATTATAGAGAAGACCGAACCCGTGGGGTCTGAACTATAGCCATCTATGTTGTTTCGATCTATGGGGGCAGAGCCTTGAAGATAATTTTGAAGTTTTTGAAGTTATTCTACAAGGTGGGGGGGAAGGAGGAAATTTCCAGCCAGCCCACACGAGGTTATGACTGTCCCATTTTGAAATCTGGTTCAAATAGCTATATCCCATATTGATGAAATAGCGAAGGATATTCTGAGAGTTCGAGTTGTCAATAATAGGAGATTTTCCGATAATTTTATCTGCACCGATGTTGATGTTTATTCCCCCTCCGATAACTTTAGAAATATTCTGAGCTAGAAGAGGGATAGATTTTTTGCAAGAGGACCATATTTTGGTACAAGGTAGACTAGGGCTCTCATGAGAGAAGAGATGATGCCTGTAGGAGGTAAGGTATTTAACTTCCAACACCAATTTCCACCAGGAATGTTCCCCATTTATGAATCTCCGAACAATTTTTGCACCGAAGGATTGATTCAAGAGCTTGGGAGACCGAATGCTGAGACCTCCATGTTCCTTGTCTTTAGTAACTTGGCTCCACTTTACAAGATTGTATTTTTTTTTTCTTTCTTTCCTCCTTGCCAAAGGAAATGCCTTAAAATGGCTTCCATCTTATAAAGAACGCTAGCAGGCGCTTGAAGGAGAGTGAACTGATATAGGGGGAGGGAGGATAGTCCCGAATTGAGAAGAATGATGCATCTAGCAGGATTAATATAATAAGACCCCCAATTGATGTACTTGTATTTTCATTTTATCAGTAGTAATATTCCAGACTTCAGCCTTTATGGGTAGGATACTGACTAGCATGCCGAGATAGTTGAAGTGATCCCAGTTTTTTTTATAAGGGACACCAAAGATAGAAGCAATACTATGGAGAGTGTGATTAGAAGTGTTCCATACGTAGACACAACTTTTGATATGATTGATGAGGCCCCCTAAAAACATCATAAATTTATCCAAAATATTTTTGAAGCGATGAGCTATAGTGTTAGAAGCTCCTCCCATAAGTAAGGTGTCATCTGCGAACTGAGAATGATTCATATTTTTTACACCATTGCCATATTTGATACCAGTTATGAGACCGACCCGTCTCATATGATCTAAGGCTCTGCTGAAGGATTTTTCCATTAGGATAAACAAGTAAGGAGAGAGGGGGCAGCCCTGTCTCAGACCTCTAAAAGCTTGGAAAGAAGGGGCTGGCCTCCCATTGATGAGGGGTGAGATCCATGGGCCAATGATGCAAGATTTAATCAGGTCAAGGAAATTGTGATCAAATCCCATTTTTTGGAGAATAGCGAGGAGGAATAAATGCCTTAGCCTGTCGAAAGTGTTGGCACAGTCTAATTTAGGGATAAATCCTTTTTCATTTTGGGAGAAGCTAGAGTGGATGGCCTCTTGGACAAGAAGGATAGAGTCCGAGATTTTTCTATGGGATAAGAATCCTCCCTGATTTTCCGAGATAAGACTATTCATGAGGGGTTTGAGGCGGGTGGCTATAATTTTTGTGATAATCATGTAGGAGGAATTGCATAGGGATATGGGGAAAAATATAGCAAAGGAGGAAGGACGGTTCTCCTTGGGGATGAGGGCGAGGAAAGTTGAGTTAGTGTAACCCATAATTTTCTTCTTACAATGAGTCCAGTGAATCACTTCCATAAAATATTTTTTGATGAGTGGTCAATGGGCACGATAGAAGGATATTGGGAAACCATCCAGGCCCAAATATTTGTCCAGGTGGAGGGTCCAAATAGCTTCTTACGCCTCAGTTTTAGAAAAGTCCCTGTTAAGGGTGTTCATGACTTCTTCAATGATCAGAGTTGGGAGATATTGAAGAAGGTCGGAGTAGTCTTCAACCTATTTATTTTCATTGAGAAGGTCTTTATAATGCACTGTAGCTGCATGTTTTATCGCTTCTTGCTTAATTTGAAGAATCCCTGTGTCATCTCTAATTGATTCGATATTGTTTCTAGCCTTTCGGATAGTAGTTTTCTTATGGAAAAAAGCAGTATTCTTTTTACCGGCTTGAAGCCACAGATTTCTTGATTTCAACTGCCATTTCTTTTCCTCCTCCCTATTAATTTGATAGAGCTGCCAATATAAGTCCTTTTCCTACTTGAGCCGATCTTGAGTTGGTTCTTGCTTTTGAATGTTAAAAAGTGCTTCCTGTAATTTTGCTTTAACTTCCTGTTTGCGCTGTTCTGGTTCCTTGTAATGATACCTCGCCAATTATTTTAAGGCTTGTTTTGTTTTTTTCAATTTTGTTTCCCATATAAACCCAGGCGACCCTTTGACATGTTGCATCCAAACATCCCAGAAGAGCTGATTGGCATCGAGGAACTCATTCCATAGAGGAAAATATTTAAAGGGGATAGGCCCAAGAGGTCGTTGTTCATTCAAGGAGAGAGTAATTGGATAATGATCAGAGGCAGTGACAACAAGCACATTGGCTTATGCTGAGGATAATCAAGAGAGCAGAGATACAGCAACCAAAATCCTATCAAGCGATTCAATAATGTTATCTTTGCCAAGTCTCCTGTTGTTCCAAGTATACTTGCGGTTTTTGGGTGCTATGTCAACAAGTTGCTATTCCTGCATGATGTTTTCTAGCTAAATTCTGAAGGGGTTGTGACCAAATATCCCGCCCCTCTTCCCATTCGAGTGTATAATTAGATTTAAATCGCCCCCCAGAATGATGTTTCTATTGTCTTCATTATTCATATCTTCTTTCAAGGAGGCCCAACATAACTCTTTTACTTTGTAATGATTTGGGCTGTAGATGTTGTAAACAATTATCTCTTGCTGATCTTTGATGCTTTCCAAAACAATTTTGAGCCAGTGAGAATTGTTAGTGTTACCTTTGAGTTGCCATTTGTTTTTTTCCCAAAGGGAAGAAAGCCCCCCGAGGCACCTCTAGATTCAAGAAGAGTACCTTCATAGATTGTTTCTTTGCTAGTGATTTTCTGCATATCCACTTTACTTTGTTTTGTTTCCTAAAGAAGAAGGATTTCAGGCTTCTCAGAGTTAATGAGGTCTCTGAGGGTTGTTGATTTAGAAGGGTGCCCCAGACCCCCACTATTCCAAGAAAGGACCTTCATCATTTCAAAGGGGATGAATGAATGGTTGCTCTCCCTCCTTGACTCTTTTTCCCTGAATCTTTGTTATTATGTCCCAGTATGTAGTTTTCAATGGGGTTTTGAGAGCCCATATCTATGTCTTTCTGAGTATTTTCATTTCTCTGTTTCTTATTAGTTCGCCTTCCAAAGAGGCACCACGCTCTTTAAAAGACGTTCTTGTAATGTGGGTGGAGGGAGTATCTTGGGAGGAAGAGGGGAAATCAGGGTGAAGGGGGAGAATAGGGGGGGTTCCAAAAGAGGGGGATGAGGGGAGAGGGGGGTGGATCATCATCCAAGGGAGAAATGGTAGAGAAGCGGTTGGGTTGATCCACAGGTTGAGAAGGAAAAAAATGTACAGATGGCTGACTGAGAGTCTCCGGAGTTTCGACAGAATTAGGGGGCGATGGATTGGATTCTGGAAGAGGGCCTCCTTGAGGTTTGGGGTTGGCCGAAAAAAAAGTTCGGTCGAACTTTGGTTGCCATATTTCCCATCTCCGGCCAAAAATCTATTTTCCCACGCTGTCAGTACACCATCAATGGAAATGGAAAAATGAGTTCGGCCGAACTAATTTAAAAAGCTTGGCCAAACTCTCTAATAGTTCGATCGAAATTTGAAATGGAAAAATGAGTTCAACTGAACTAATTTAAAAAGTTTGGCCAAACTCTCTAATAGTTCAACCGAACTTTTATAAAATTTCGGTCAAATTATTGAGAAAAAAAAATTTCACCCCCGATTGCCACAAAAGTGTAACCCCCAACCTAACATAGTGTAACCTAGCCTAGCCTAACCTGACCTTGCCTATCTTAACCTAGCCAAACCTAGGCTATCCTTACTTAGCTTAAACTATCCTAACCTAGCCTAGCCTTACCTACCCTTACTCTAACATAGCCTACTCTAAAATAACATAATCTAGCCTAAAAAACTCTAATCTAGCCTAACCTAGCCTAGCCTAGCCTAGCTTATATTTCCCAAATCTACCCTATCCTAACCTAGATTAGCTTACTCTAGCCTAGCCCACTTTATCCTAGCCTATCCTGGCCTACTCAAGCCTAACTTAGCCTACCCTGCCCTACCTTACTCTAGATTAACTTAGCTTAGCTTACTATATGGTATCATACCCTAAGCTACCCTACCTTAGCCTAGAATACTCTTTACTATAGTACTCTAGGCTAACCTAGAGGCTAGCCTACTCTATCCTATCGTAACCTACTCAAGCCTAACCTACTATAGCCTAACCTAAACTACTCTACCCTACCCTATCATACTACTACTCTATCCCACTACTAACTTAATCCTACATTAAACTAATCAAGCCTAGCATAATCTACTCTAGCTCTACCTAACCTAGTGTACCCTACCCTACCCTACCCTACTCTAGCTTAGCCTAGCCTAATATTACATAACCTATTCTAGAATTTCTTATCCTAGCCTACTCTACACTAAACTATCCTTGCCTACTCTAGCCTAGCCTAGCCTACTGTACCCTAACCTAGTCAAGTCTACTCTAGTCTTGCATAGATTACCCTAGCCTAGCTTCCTCTAGCCTAGAGTAATCGAGCCTAGCCTAGCTTATTCTACTCTAGGTCAGCCTAACCTAGCATGGCGTAGATTATCCTACTCAATCCTATCCTAGCCTACTCTAACCTAGCCCACTTTATCCTATCCTAACCTAGCCTATTCAAGCCTAGCTTAGCATACCCTAGCCTACCTTACTTTATAATAGCCTACTCTAGCCAAGTCTAGCTTAGCCTACTCTATGGTATCATATCCTAACCTACCCTACCTTAGCCTAGACTACTCTAGCTTAGACTATTATTCCCTATTTTACTCTAGCCTAACCTAGAGGCTACTCTACTCTAGCCTACCCTAACCTACTCTAGCCTAAACTAACCTACTCTACCCTACCCTATCCTACTAAGACTCTAGCCCACTACTACCTTATCATACAATACACTACTCTAGGCTAACCTAGTTTATTGTAGCTTAGCCTAACCTAGCGTACCCTACCCTACCCTACCCTACTCTAGCCTAGCCTAGCCTATTGTTACCTAAACTAGCCTAGACTTTCCTATCCTAACCTATTCTAGACTAACTTATTCTTTCCTACTCTATCCTAACCTAGCCTACTCTACCCTACACTAGTCAAGTCTACTCTAGTCTCGTGTAGCTTACCCAACCCTACCTTCCTCTAGCCTAGAATACTCTAGCCTAGCCAAGTTAGTCTAATCTAGGTCAGCCTAACCTACCATGGCATATATTAGTCTACTCTATCCTAGCCTATCCTAACCTTGCTTACTCTAAAGTAGCCTAGCCTAGACTAGCCTATCCTACTCTACCCTTTTCTACACTTCCTAGCCTACTCTAGCCTAGCCTATATTGGCATAGCCCAGCTTTTCCTAGGCTATCCTGGCATATCCCACTCTAGCCTAAAATAACCTAGCTTAATTAATCATAGCTTAGGCTACTCAAACCTGGCATAGACTACTCTAGCCTACGTTAGCCTAGCATACCGTAGTCTATGCTAGCATAGTCTGGCCTACACAAGTCTAACCTTGGCTAGTCTTGCTTAGGTTAGTCCAACATATGCTAGCCTACTCTAACATAGCCTACTCTTAAATTACCTACTCTAGCCTATCCTACTCTAACTCAGCTTAAATTTCCCAACTCTAACCTAGCCTAGCCTCGATTAGCTTACTCTAGCGTAGCCTACTTAAGCCTAGCCTAGCCTAGCCTACTCAAGCCTTGTTTAGCCAAGCTTAACCTACCCTACTCAAAACTAATTTAGCCTAGCCTAGCCTAGCCTAATCAATCCTACCTTAACCTACCCTTTCCTACCTTACTCTTGCATAGCCTACTCTAGCCTAGCTTAATTTAGCCTACTTTGTGGTATCCTATCCAAACCTACCCTACCTTAGCCTAGACTAATCAAGATTAGAGTACTCTTTCCTAGAGTACTCTAGCCTACCCTAGAGATTAGCCTATTCTAGCCTATATTATAACCTACTCTAGCCTAACCTAATATACTTTACCCTAGCCTAGCCTAGTCTACTTTAGCTTAGCCAAACCTAGCTTAGCCTATCCTAACCTATCCTATTCTATCCTAGCCTATTGTAGCCTAGCCTAGCCTAACATTTCCTTACCTAGACTACTCTTTCCTAGCCTAGCCTATCCTTGCCTACTCTACCCTACTATACCCTACCCGAGTTAGGCCTACTCTAGTCTCGCCTAGCTTATGCTAGCCTAGCAACCTCTATCTTACACTACTTTAGCCTAGCTTACCCTAGCCTAATTTAGGTTATCCTAACCTAGCATGGCATAGATTATCCTACTCTATCCTAGCCTAGCCAAGCCTATCCTAACCTAGCCTTCTCTACCCTTCCGTACATTGCCTAGTCTACTCTAGCCTAACCTATTCTGGACTATTCTACTTAGCCTACCCTAGCCTACTGGTGCCTAACCTATCCTACTCTTTCCTAGCCTAGATGAACCTTGCGTAGGAGAGCCTACTCTAGCCTAGCCTATCCTAGCCTAGCCTAGCCTAGCCTAGCCTAGCCTAAACTAGCCTACTATAATCTAGGCTAGACTACCCGAGTCTAGCCTAGCCTATTCTAGCCTATTCTAGCCTACTGTTGGTTATCTTATCCTAACATAACATAGATTATCCTACTCTATCGTAACCTACCCTAGACTAACCTAACCTATCTTAACCTAGTCTACTCTAGGTTAGCCTACTTTTCCTAGCCTAGCCTACTATTTTCTAAAGTAGCCTACTTTTTGCTAGGGTAGCTTACCATTTCCTAATGAGCCTACCCTATTTTAGCCCAACCTAGCCTATTTTAGTCTAGTATAGCTTACTCTAGCCTAGAATCTTTATTATAAACTACTCTAGTTGAGCCTAATAAATCCTAACCTAGCCCAGCCTATTCTAGCATAGCCTAACCAAATCTAACCTTGCCTAACATAACCTAGGCTAGTCTACTCTAGCCTAACCTAGCCTAGCCTACTCTAGCCTAGCCTAGCCTATGTTAGCCTACTCTAGCATAGCCTAACCTACCTTAACCTAAGCTAGCTTAGTCTACTCTAGTCTAGCCAAGCGTATCCAAGCCTATCGTAGCTTAGCCTACTATACGTTAGCCTACCCTAAGATGGCCTAACATTTCCTACTCTTGCCTAGCCTATCCTATCTTAGGCTAGCCTAACCTAGCCTAGGTTAACCTAGTCTAGCCTAACCTAGCCTAACCTAGCCTAACTTACTCTAGCCTAGCCTACTCTAGCCTAACCTACTATTGCCTACTCTAGCCTAGCCTACTATAGCCTATTCTAGCATACCATAACCTACTTTAGAATAACCTAATATATTCTAGCCTAACCTAGCCTAACCTACATTATTGAACTATACTCTATCTAACCTATTATAGCCTAGCCTAATCTATCCTAACCTACTCTAGCTTAACCTAGCCTAACCTACTCTAGCCTAGCCCAACCCTAGCCTATCCTAGCCTACTTTAGCATTGCCTAACCTACTATAGCCTAACCTGCTCTAGCCTACTCTACCCTAGCCTCACCTACTCTAGCCTAGCCTAACCTATCCTAACCTAATATAGCCTAGAATAATCTAGCCTAACATACTCTATCCTAACCTAGCCTAACCTACTCGAGCGTAGACTGACCTAGCCTATGCTAACCTACTCTAGCCTGGCCTAACCTATTATAGCCTAACCTACTCTAGCCTACTCTACCCTAGCCTAACCTACTCCACCCTAACCTACTCTAGCCTAAACTAACCTAGCCTAACCTACAATAGCCTAATATAGCATAACCTACAATAACCTAACCTACTGTAGCAAAGCCTAACCTAGCCTATTCTAGCTTAGCTTACTCTAGCCTAACCTACTCTAGCCTAGCCTACTCTAGCCTAGCCTACACTATCCTAGCCTAGCCTAGCCTAACCTATACTAGCCTAGCCTACTCTAGTCTAGACTAACCTAACCTATTATACTCTAGCCTAACCTATTCTAGCCTAGCCTAGCCTACTCCAACCTACCCCATTCTTTCCTAGCCTACTCTAGCCTAACCTACTTTAGCCTACTCTATCCAACTCTATCCTACTCTAGCATACTCTAGCCTAGCCTATTGTTGCCTACTCTAGTGTAGCAAAGCCTAGCCTAGCCTAGCCTACTGTAGCCTACTCTAGTCAAACTTAGCATAGCCTACTCTAGCCTACTCTAGCCAAGCCTATCCTACTCTAGCCTACACTAGCCAAGCCTATCCTACCTCATTCTACCGTAGCCTAGCCTAGCCTACCTTAGTGTACTCTAGCATAGCCTAGCCTATCCTAGCCTACTCTAGCCTCCTCTAGCCTAACCTACTCTAGCCTAGCCTAACTTACTGTAGGATACTCTACCCTAGCCTACTCTAGCCTAGCCTAAGCTAGCCTACTCTAGCCTAATCTAGCCTAATCTAGCCTAGCCTATCCTACTCTAGCCTAGCCTATCCCAAACTATTTTAGCCTACCCTACTCTTGCCTACCTTAGCCCATTATAGCCTAGCCTAGCCTCCTCTAGCCAACTCTAGAATAGTTTAACTTAGCCTACTCTAGGCTATAGTAGCCTAGACTATCCTAGCCTACTCTAGCCTTACCTACTCTAGCCTACTCTAGCCTAACCTACTTTTTCCTAGCCTAGCGTAGCCTACTCTATCCTACTATAGTGTTGCATACTCTAGCCTAATATAGACTACTCTGGACTAGTCTAGCCTAGCCTAGCGCAGCCAAGCTTACCCTACTCTAGCCTACCCTACCCTCCTCTAGCCTAGCCTATCCTGGCCTAGTCTTGCCTACCCTAGCCTACCTTTGCCTACTTTAGCCTAGCCTACCTTAGCCTACTCTAACCAATCCTATCTTAACCTACCCTAGCATACTCTACTCTAGTCTCATCTATCCTACTCTAACATAGCGTAGCCTAGCCTAGGCTACTCTAGGCTACTCTAGCCTCACCTAGCATAACATATTCTAGCTTGACATACTCTAGCGTACTCTAGCTTAACCTAGCCAAGCCTAGCCTACTCTAGCCTAGCTTAGCTTAGCTTACTCTAGCCTATCCTAGCATAGTCTAACCTATGCTACTCTAGCCTAGCGTACTCTAGCCTATCATAGCCTAGCCTAATCTAACCTAGCCTAACCTAACCTAGCCTAACCTAGTCTACCCTAACCTAGCCTAGTCTATCCTAACCTAGCCTAACCTAACCTAGCCTACCCTAGCTTAGCCTAACCTAGCCTAACCTAACCTAACCTAACATTTCCTAAAATAGCCTAGCATATCCTAACCTAACTTAACCTAACCTAGCCTAGCTTAACCTATCCGAGCCTAGACTAGCCTAACCTAGCCTAACCTAGCTTAACCTCGCCTAACCTACCCTAGCCTACCCTAGCCAAATCTAACCTAGCCTAGCCTAACCTAGCCTTACCTAACCTTGCATAACCTAGCCTAACCTAACCTTGCCTAATTTAACCTAGCTTATCCTAACCTAGCCTAGCCTAGCCTTACCTAGCTTAACCTAGCCTAACCTAGCCTAGCCTTACCTAGCCTAGCCTAGCCTATCCTTACCTAGCCTAGCCTAGCCTATCCTTACCTAGCCTAGCCTAGCCTTACCTAGTGTATCCTAGCCTAACCTAACTTAGCCTAACTTAACCTAGCCTACATTAGCATAGCCTACATTAGCCTACTTTACACTCTATCCTAATGTAGCCTACTCTAGCCTATTGTAGCCTAATCTAGCATAACCTAACCTACTCTAGGCTACTCTAGCCTAGCCTAGCCTACTGTAGCCTCCTTTAGCCTAACCTAGCGTAGCCTAGCTTAGCCTACTCTAGCCTACCCTACTCTACCCTAGCCTAACCTTGACTAGCCTAACCTAGACTAGCCTAACCTAGACTACTTTAGCCTAGCCTAGATTAGTCTAGCATAGCCTAGCCTAGCCTAACCTAGCCTAACCTACTACAGCCTAACATAGCATAATCGACACTAATCTACCCTTACCTACTCTAGCCTATTATGCTCTACCCTAGCCTAGCCTAACCTAACCTAGCCTAGCCTAGCCTAGACTAGTAAAGCCTAATCTAGCCTAACCTAGCCTACACTAGCCTAGCCTGCCCTAACCTAACCTAACCTAACATGTCCCAACCTAAACTAGCCTAGCCTAGCCTAACCTAACCTAACCTAACCTGGCCTAACCTAACATAACCTATCCTAGTCTAGCCTAGCCTAACCTAGTCTAACCTAGCCTAGCCAAACCTAGCCTACCCTACCCTAGCCTAACCTAGCCTAACCTAACCTAGCCTAGCCTAACCTTTCCTAACGTAGCCTACCCTAACCTAGCCTAGCCTAACCCAACCTAACCTAACCCAGCCTAACCTTCTCTAGCCTAACCTACCCTAATGTAGCCTAAAGTACTCTAGCGTAACCTATCCTAACATAGACTAACCTACCCTACTATAGCCTAGCATGCTCTAGCCTATTGTAGCCTAGCCTAACCTAACCTAGCCTAACCTATCCTAGTCTAGCCTAACCTGACCTAACGTAACCTAGCCTAACCTAGCCTAGTCTAGCCTAACCTAGCCTAACCTAACCTACCCTACCCTAGCTTAGCCTAACCTAGCCTAACCTAACCTAACCTAACATTTCCTGACATAGCCTAGCCTAGCTTAACCTATCCTAGTCTAGCCTAGCTTAACCTATCCTAGCCTAGCCTAGCCTAACCTAGCCTAACCTAGCTTAACCTCGCCTAGCCTACCCTATCCTACCCTAGCCTAATCTAACCTAGCCTAACCTAACCTAGCCTTACATAATCTTGCATAACCTAGCCTAACCTAACATTGCCTAGCTTAACCTAGCTTATCCTAACCTAGCCTAGCCTAGCCTTACCTAGCTTAACCTAGCCTAACCTAACCTAGCCTTACCTAGTCTAGCCTAGCCTAGCCTTACATAGACTAGCCTAGCCTTACCTAGCATAGCCTAGCCTAAGCTAACTTAGCCTAACTTAACCTAACCTAACCTAACCTAGCCTACCTTAGCATAGCCTACATTAGCCTACTTTACACTCTATCCTAATGTAGCATACTCTAGCATAGCCTAGCCTAGCCTACTCTAGCCTATTGTAGCCTAACCTAGCATAGCCTAACCTACTCTAGGCTACTCTAGCCTAGCCTAGCCTACTCTAGCCTACTCTAGCCTAACCTAGCCTAGCATAGCTTAGCCTATTCTAGCCTACCCTACTCTAGCCTTCCCTACCCTACTCTAGCCTAACCTAGACTAGCCTAGCCTAGACTACTTTAGCCTAGCCTAGATTAGTCTAGCATAGCGTAGCCTAGCCTAACCTAGCCTAACCTACTCTAGCCTAACCCAACCTAATCTACCCTAATCTACCCTAACCTACTCTAGCCTATCATGCTCTATGCTAGCCTAGCCTAACCTAACCTAGCTATCCTAGCCTAGTCTAGCCTAACCTAGCCTAACCTAGCGTACACTAGCCTAGCGTAGCGTAGCATAGCCTACCCTAACCTAACCTAACCTGATTTGGCCCAACCTAAACTAGCTTAGCCTAGCCTAGCCCAACCTAACCTAACCTAACCTAACCTAGCATAACCTAACCTAACCTATCCTAGTCTAGCCTAGCCTAGCCTAACCTATTCTAACCTAGCCTAGCCAACCCTAGCTTACCCTACCCTAACCTAACCTAGCCTCACCTAACCTAGCCTAGCCTAACCTAGCCTATCCTAACCTAGCCTAGCCTAACCTAACGTAGCTTAACCTTGCCTTACCTAGCCTAGCATAACCTAGCCTAATCTAGCCCACTCTAGCCTAGCCTAGTCTACTCTAGCCTATTCTAGCCTAACCTACTCTACTCTAGCTTGCCTTAGTCATTTCTTTAGTAACCGAGGCTAGGCTACTCTAGCATACCTTTGTATACTCGATGGGCGGAAATGTGTAGCTGGGTTACACTTTTGTGAGAATCGGGGGCCGAAAAATTTTTTCGGCAATAGTTTGGCCGAACATTTTATAAAGTTCGGCCGAACTCGTGATTCCGTTTAGATTGACGGCACATTGACGGCGCGGGAAAATATAATTTTTTCCAGAGATTGGAAAACTGGCAACAAAAGTTCGACCGAACTTCTAAAAAAAGTTCGGTCGAACTGTGAGTTCGGCTAAACTTTTACTTTTAAAATAGTTCGGCCGAACTATTTTCTATAAATAAATCACCCGCGAAGTTGTTCTGTTTACTGGTTTCATTATTCGCGTGTTTTCTGTCACTGTTGCTACTACTCTTTTTGCATTGTTGCTCCTCCCATTCGCATTGTTGCTCCTTCTGTCGGGTATGTTCGACTCCTTTCGTCGGGTATGTTGCAACTTGTATGACTCCCTTCGTAGGGAGTTTGTTTTCAGTGCCTGTCAATTTACGTTTTTATTGAATTTATGACTGTCAATTTGTTTTGTGCTGCGTATTAAAAAAATTTACAAGAGCTCTTGCAGTTTGGCATTCAGAGCTTTGACTGTCAATTTACGTTTTCAGTGAATTTATGACTGTCAATTTTTTTTTTGTTGTGTATTAAAAAAACGCCGGGGCTTGAATTTTGGTTTAAGGCCTTTTTGGATGTGATTTATGGAACCTTGTTTCTATTGTATCCTAATACTTCCTATCTACTAAATCAACACAATATCCCTTTGAAAGTTAGATGACTTGCTTTAACTTTAAAGAATTCATCAAACTTCAGGACTCTGCACAATAATTTCTGGAGCATTAAAAAGTAAAGTAATTTTCATTTAGGCTTAATTATGTGGGAATAATTTGTTGGTTTTTTGAGGACTCAATAGCTGACATAAGTTCGGAGAAATTTGAAAGTCTAAATGACTTTTCATAGTCATGATAAATCAACCATCACCACTGGTATAAATCTTTGCTGATTTAAATAATTATGGAAAGATTTTGATATAAGGATCAGTCTCATGAATGTTAAACTAAGCGTTTAATTTGTAGGTCTCATGATTCGGAATGTTTTCATCACTCACAAATATATCAGCTCTAGCATAATATGTTTAAAATCTAAGCACTTGGCACTTGAACAGTGTAAGTCTAATGTGATGATGGATGGATCTCAAATATCTGATATTTAGGTGGTTCATTGGATGCAGTCATAGGCAAGACAATCTCTTCATGGTTGAAACATTATATAACCACATGGATGCTAACTGAGCATTTTTAAGGGTAAATTTGATATACATCCTTTAATGATTCTGTTGGTAATAGCCTTCAGTATACTCACTGTCATAATTTCTCGAACAAAAATTATTCAGGGAATCTATAATTCATATATTCTGGGAATCTATATATAGAGTTCTTGCAAGTTGCAGTTTGGCATTTGCGTCTCATGCTCATCATTACAGTGCTTCCTATTTTACAGTTTGTGTCTCATTCTCATCATTACAGTCCCTAGCAAAGTGTTAAATTGTAGCGACTTCATCCATCAATCAAAACTCGCATATTACCCTTACTCAGGAGCTGACGATGGTATTGCAAACTCAGCTCAGACAAAATTAAAAACCAATTTTAACAGTCATAATCAAATTATCTTTTCCATGGCCTAATTACTTTGTTTGGTATTATTATTTCACTTGGGGTGTACACGCATCATTTGCAGAAACATCTTATCTCATTAGCAGCAAAGTGATGTAAGATACCATCCATATCGATGAATATATGCTTTGGGCGGAAACGTGATATGAACATATATAATTTGTATGCTGTATGTACATTGATTGAATGTACAATTCATCCCTTCTTTACATATTTTTGACGTCAGCCATTTATCGTTGCTCCACTTTTGCACATTCATGAATGAAAATACTTTTATAGTGGATAGCCCATCTTCTCCCATGTTATTTGGAGCACTTGTTGATCCATTCGACTCTTTTGCAAAAATTGCAAAAAGAGTGTGCAATTAGGTAGCTTACTTTGCAGGATTGGATCATCTTCTTTTCTTTTCTTTTTTTTCTATCTATGACGCTTGCCTCTAGCTTCCCCACATAACTCTAAGCTTCAACATGCTCATTACCCTCTTCTATACCATTTTCTTGACACCATGGAGGGATTTGAATTCTCTCCATGACAACTTGGACATATGCCTCTCCTTAATCAAATTATAAAAGTCTTGTTTCATGGCTGTAATGTGTTTCCAAATCTGCAGCTTAGTTGCAGGTTTTATGATTTACATGTTTATGGAAAAATTAGTGTTGTTATCACCTTCAATGAACTAGATGGCTCTACTTTGAAGTCTTCATTGAACTGTTTCCTTTTCTAATAGTGCTTGTTTTCTCCCCTCCAAAATTTTCAAATACTGCAAGTCTTTTTCAGTAAAAACTGCATGTACATTATTGTCAAAAAGTCTAGAAATGACCTCTTCTACTTCTAAAATATCCTTTTTATCTTCTGTTTCCTTCTTTTTAGACTAGTTAGCAGCCACTTTCTTAACTCTTTTGATATTGTCCACAAAGTGTTTCATTAAAGTCCCCCCAAAGCTTCATCATATTTTACGCAAGTGTTTGTAATTAAGAATCCATCCATATCAATAAAGGTATAATACTTTGGTTCATATTGTCCATTATGTTTGTTATTCTATTTCCTTTTGTGATATATTTGAGTAATATTTGTAAGTTGTAACTTTCTCTTTGAATATTTCTATTTGGCACACCAAAAATAGGAATTTAAACTATTAAATTAAGTAATATAGATTTAATTTAATTTCAGATTTATCAAGAGGTGTTAATATGGATTTAAGTTACTGTAAATGCAATTTATAAATACTTTTTTTTTGGTTCATTTCCAAATATTTTTTTTTAAAGTTAATATTATTTAAAATTTTATAGTATGAGTAACTCTTGTCTTATATTTGACTAATTTTTTATATAATTGAAATTCAAAAACAGATGATTTTCTCCAAGTTTTAATTTTTTAAAATATGATTGTTTGAGAAACTCTTTCTCTGGGATACAAGGAGGCTCAAAGATTTTTTTTCTTGTATATTTGAAGCTCTCCATTTTTATAGAAGAGGATTTTTTGCTTGTATACTTTTATGCTCTTTGCCATAGAAATGTCATAGTGTATGAAGTTTTAAATTGATTTTATTATTTTTATTATATGTTGGATGTGATTTTGATTGAAAATGTTTCTTTTTTATTTATTAATTAAAAAAAATTATTAGAAAAATTATTGCTTTAAGCCTTGGAATTTACAATCAAAATTAGAAAATGTATTTTTATCTAAACTATTTATGAAAAGTTTAATATTGTTTGATCTTCTCTACCATGTCCTTTTTACATATATCTAGAATAATATTATTTGTAGTTTCCGGTTTTTTGTAACATTTTACTACCATAATCAAAATCTATAGAAATAATAATCTAAGATTATAATATCTTGAAATGGAGCTAGCCAACTCAAATATAGTATTGCAAATCCCTAGCTAAGTTACATGACAAGGCTATGTATTACTTAGTATTGTATCCATATTGGGGTTGCAAGTTCTATGGGTTCAAAAGAATAGTTGCAAACAATTTGTTTTCCATATGACCTCTCTTTTTCTATTTTAAATTTCATTCTTTTAGCCATTATGGATTTGAGAAAAATACATCCTGACAGGCCAATAAAAAGCATTAACAATGAGTTAAACATGAACAACTATTAAATATGGGTAACCAAGCAGCATCAAAACAAACAAATAAATCACCAAAGCTAGTAGTGATAAATAATAAACATTCTAGGATACTTCAAAATTGCATGTAAATAATTTTTTACCTAAAATCATTAGATGGTAAGGCCCACAGCAACAACTGCAAAAGAAATGCAATATAACCAATCAAACTACATCAACAAAACATATGGTCTTGAATGAGCTTTTGGACTCTTTAGATATAAATGTACACCGTGGCAATGTATCTTATATAAAACTTTAATCCATGTGCTTAACCTTAAAATTGACACAAATGGAATACAATTTTACTCATTTTTTTATGATAGAAAAATATGCGGATGAGTATTTCCCACTTATCCGAAGTTAAAAGGGATAGATTAAAAAGGGATGCCCCTGTCATCTATAAAAGATAAATTAAAGAAGCATGACATATTAGTAATGAAAATTAGATATGCGTACCAATTATGTTCATATAACACAACAAATAGATGATTCAATACAAATTTCACATAGAAGTCATATTTATCTCACGGGCCTTCAACTTAAATTATATATCTAGAATTACATTAAGCTATAGGAGATAAATGAAAGAAGCATTTGAATGTAAATTAAACATTTGTAATAATTATGTCCTTTAGTTCAATAGATAGATAATAATTTGCAAATGCTATATCTAAGTTATATTTCATCTAAGTAGCTTGCAATTTAAACTTATATCTAATGTTAAATTATATAAAAGAATAACAGTAATCCAAACTTCAAAATAATATTTAGAGTTAGTATAAAATGTGACATATAATTTTCCTGCGTGGAAAAACATAGTTACCGAGAGTTCAAAACTCATGCATTTGAATAGAAAGTGGGTATACGAATGAGCAAGTAGATTTTTTCTAGAAATGAGGAAGTGAAGGTTGATAGAGAGCCACAAAAAATTGAAAATTCATACCTTAACAAAATTGTTAGATCCTTTAAAAGAAAACGTGTCATATTTAAACAACTTTCATCGAAATATATGATAAACTCAACCCAATTTTATGAAAAATAGTATACCATTTTTTACATTTCACATAATACAAATAGATAAATATTACTTAAGTATTGTTATAAATATTTAACTACCCATCAGGAGATGGCCAAGTGATTAAGACAGGGCATCATCACAATAAAAAAACAAGTACAAATTGTAGTAATCCTAGAATCATGCTTTACATAAGGTAAAATTGGGGAACTCATGACTTGTACTATAGATAAAAAACATTTACCCTTACCGAAAAATATATGATAAAAATTTATAAACTACATAAGCTTAAGCTTAAGGGGATATAATCCTTCTTGCCTTCCATATAGATAATGAAAATGATTGTTCCAAGTCTCATGTTGCTTCTCATGTTATTTTATAAACCTTGATTGGAAAGAAAAATAGGAGGGCAGAACTGTAAGAAATATAAAACATAATGAAACAAAACGTAAGAAATAGATAACATAATGAAACACACACATACATATCTCTAGACAATCAACACAATTATTTTCCTAGGAAATCTTTATGGGAGACAAGGAACCCTAAAAAGTAATGATGCTCTAGACTCCTTTTTCCCTAGGAAATCCTTATTGGAGAAAAACAACACTAAAATGTAAACATGCTCTACTCTCTCTTTTCTGGTATGGAAAATATGTGAGTACAAAGAAAGAGGTAATCTCTCTAGAGTTAGCTAAGACTTTTGGCGTGTAAGGTTGCTATAAAAACTTAACTTCATACATTTTTCTCTCTAACTTCACACTCCTAGTTGTATTTTCAACTATGGAACAAAATACAATAACACAAAATCGAACTCTTATTCCTCCTAGTGGCCAAGTATTTAACATAGCGTGATAGCCAACTAGGTGTAAGATTTGACTCTATCAACCATTAACGAGGTTTGTGATTTTAGACCTTTTAGAGTCTTGTTAAAATTCCACATGTAGCTAGCTTGACATGCATGAGTAATGGGGCTAAAATGTCATTATCTCGTAACATGGTGGTCAACATGATAGGTCAACTTACTAAAGGCATAAATTTTGAATGAACTTCATTTGATGCTTTTCTTGCACCATTGGATATTTCTTTAAGTGTAGAATAATGGTCAAGATTTCGGCACAAGGGATAATCGTTTGACCCCCAGAAATGTCATTTAATACCTCAAAATGACTCCAAAAGGTTTTAGACCCCAATTCTCCACCCACCATTAAAATGACCCCACAAGTTGATTCTTTCAGTTTTTTCAATCTATAAGCATCAAAATATATGACAAATAATATAATTATCCAATCTAGATCATTATTTAATAATTTTTTAAAATTATGAGTAAGATATACATCATGGAATTTAAATAAATAGCGTTAATTCATTGAACTCCCTTGTACATTCCTTGTTGATACTTTGAAAGTAATATGTTTTGAAAAATAATTTGTTTTTTGGATTCTTAAGATTATGTAACTTTAGAACAATAATTACAAATTTATTTATTTATTTACTTATCATTTAGTTGCTAAAAGTTGAATAATTTATGTTGGTAAATAATTAATTAGGTTATTTAAATCATTTACCACTTTTGGGATTTTTGTTTTCATGGTTTCATTCATAATTTCACTTTTTTGCAAATTGTCAATTTTAATTTTTCACACCACATGTGCATAATCAAAGGACCTAAGGTCTTTCCCCTACCAAAGTATGTTATTTTGAAACATGTTTTCTTGGTGATATGGGTGATTTAGAAATGATTGGGAGAGCGAAATTCCTCATTTAATACACAATATGTTTGGTTCATGCCACTAAGCCAAGAATCAGGATGCACTCCCATTTGATTCTCATGATTAGGTTGTAATCATGAGGCTCTCTCTCAAGAGTGGACCTTCCCAAAATCTTCTGACGTCTTGTTACAAACAAAACCATCAAACTGAAAAACACATCATGCAAGAAACATAGCTCGTTGACATATCATTTTTCTCCTTCAAAGAAAAAAAATTCACATCATGTGAATATCTCCATGTACTCTTACATATTGGTGTACAAAACCATCAACCAAACACAAGTCGACAAAACATGCCTCTTCAAACAACTGACTCTCAAGTCAAATAATGGCTCATGTACAAATTTTCATATTTGTTGCATTTAAGTGTGTCAACATAACTCTACCTTCAACATCTTGCTTCATGCAACATGCACCATACTTTGAATTTGCAAAGAAATTCATGAAACATCAAAATACAGGCAAGGCCTTAATTGGATAAGAAATCTAACCATCCGTTACCAAACCATTTCAATGGCACTTCTTTTAGCTGCACTTCATCATCATGTGAATCATCCTGACCCTCATCGATTATGGAATCCTATTTTCCATTCTTGTCATTATCCCTTTCCACCTTCTTCAAATGTTGTGGATGACTTGTTGGATACAAAGTCCAACACTTGTCTACAAGGTGACCTTTCTTATGGCAATGAGTAATACAAAATTGCAACTTATTTTCAACATCATTTTCCTTGTCCAATGGGCCTTTGAATTTTTGCCTCATTTATTTAGAAAGTTTCATGTGCATGGATATCTTCTTCCAACATCTATAAACATTATGATTATTCAAACCACAAAAGGAACATTCAAGTTCTTTTCCAAATATTATGTGAATATTTACCATGCTTATCATAATCAAAAGCAATTTGATTAGAGGAAAATTTATACCTTGAACATTCACCATTGTCGCCTTCTTGAGGAGGTGAATTTGATGAGGTAGTGGCACTCCTCTGAATACTAGCAATGAATTCAATGACTCTAGAGCTTTCAAAATCCTCTTCTTTTACATTCTCATTAGCTGCATGATTATTAACATCTTCTTGCAAAGTGGGTGTCAAACTTCTCCATTCATCATGAACACAAACTTTACAAGCTTGAGGTAATGAACACGAAATAAAATTCCTTCTTGGAACAACTTCATGTGCCTCCTTGGCTCTGGAGCATTCTCCATCATGTTTTCCATAACCAAGACCCAAATAATTAGGCCCTTCCTCAACAACATTTGTCTCAACTATGACTTGTACATGTTTACCTTACAACTACCACTTGTGTTTGTATTATCAAAATGGACCTTATTCCCTCTGATGTGCTCTCAAAAGCAGTACACATTATTTTGAAGGGAGAAATTGAAATTTTATAATAATAGCCAATTCATTGCCAACATGACTAATGAGCTAAATTGTGCTTTGATACCAACTTGATTTGAATATGGACAAACTAGTTTTATTGGGCTATCTCCCTCAATAGTTAAATAAAAATGTGTTTAGGATCGTCTAAAGTTAGCCAATTGGGAAGGGGTTTATGTGTCAATATTTAAGTGTATTTTGTGAGAAATTTATGAGTTAATTAGCTTTTAAAAACTCATGTGTACAACAAATAAAATGAAATTTTTTTATTTTGGGAAATGTTTTCCCTCAATCCAGATTCCGATCGTTGGACATGTAAGAGGAAGAAAGAGGGAATTCACTTTTCAAATTCTAGACCTTGTCTAAACCAAAATAAAATAGAGGTTTGGTTTTCAAATACATTCACTTATTTGGAAAAGTTCTAGCTACCAAAAGTCCATATGCCAATCTACCTCCCAAGAAATCCATTTATTACACCATTGGTTAGTTTTTTGTCTTCCTATATTCTTTATCAACCTCTTCTAGTGATTCTTGAAAGGTGGATACTTAAATCCTTCCTAAAAATTTGAGCTCTAAAAACGAGAAGACATATAAGGTCATTTTAAGTCATTCCTCTATCCAATTATAAAAACCAAGTGAATATTTCTACATATTGATTTTTGTCCCATAAACTGTAAAATATAGGTGGAGTTGCCTCGCCCTAAGCGAGATGTTTAACAAAAATAATAATAGAGAAAAAATTAGTGACATCACCAAAAGATGTAGCCTCTTCAAGGTATCATATGCTCTCATCAAGGTCAAGAATCTATTCACCAAAAATGTTCTATGGAAATGATGGTTTAAGAAACAAAACCAGACAAAAACCTTCAGTGAGAACAACAAAATCTAAAACCTCTTGAAGGTCTTCAATCTTCTCGTAAAGTTAAATTGTGTCTTGATCAAGTCCAACAACAAAGAAACATTAAGTGACAACACCAAAATCTACAACTTCTTCAACGTCTTCTAAACTATCTTCAAAGTCAATATTGTGTGTATCAAATTCCTCAGCAAGGTCATCAATGGAGTCATTAAAACTACTATTTCAAACTTCAATGCCAAAAATAAGTCAAAAGAATTCAATTTCTCCTCCAAAACCTTCTTCTCTGAGCAAAGCTAGCATGATGTCATCGAGAAATTCAATAATTCCATGAGGAAATTCTATCAAAGTTAAAACAAATCCTTTTCATCCATATTTAATGCCTACTTTTTCAGGTGGAACACCTCCAAATTTAAGGACCACAACATGCCATAAAATACAACTTTACCTAATAGGTGTAGACCTAGAACCCCCAAATTTGCGTGACATGTAAAATTGAAGATCTTATGGTAAGCAGTGTGAGAAGAGAGTCATGGTCACTGAGTTTAGTAAGAGAAATAGTTTGGTATGACAACCTTACTTGTGATAGGTCTAGCTAGCAGACTATCAAACTACATGGTAATGGCATTCAAAATGTGAAAATTCCCATTTCACTTGGAAATAAGATGGTAGAGAAAGGTATAGATGAAAGGAGATATCCATCTATGGTAAAGAAATCAAATAGTTCTATCAAATTCCACCTTGCAACTCTAAGAGAAATTGAATTAAATTTCATCTCAAGACAGGGCTTTGGGAGGACACTCTCAAAGCCAACCTTCGTTATGGCTTTGAAACAAATGGTAAGTATCAAGACTTAGCAACCTTATTTGAAAATTTTTTTCTAGCATGGACCTTAATGTCATAGCCTTCTTTTGCCTAAAATGAATGCAAATTTCCTTGTAATTTGGATTGCAACATTCATAATTCATGCTCATGGAATATGATTGTGTTGCAATTGTGATAACATCTGTTGTATGCAGAAGCTAATAAAAAATGATCGAAAACGACATTTTTGCTCTGTTTTTTTAATATTGAAGAAAAATTACACCAAGTAGCTTCCAGCCTCATATGACCATCATGTCAAACTCATCTCAGGATATTGTCCAAGTAAGAGCCACTTAAGCAAGCAATCTAGTATACATGACTCTCCAATTTCAATTAGTAGCAATGACAGTTCTAAGTATGGTGCAAACATTGCTCCAGATCCTCAATGGGGCATGTTTGATGACAATAATTTTGGGAGTGAGAGAGGGAGATGGTAGGAGAAAAAATTCAAGAAATCCACAAGAAATTGAAAAATATATAACTAATAAGGTGGAAGACACTTTGTAACCTAAGAGAGAAACCTGTTAGGAAATGGGTGAAGTTGGTATTACACACCCAATTGGATAACCTCGAGGAGAAAACATTTCTCCCACTTTATTTGTTGGCATAACCTAGTAAGTGTTATTCACTAGCATGTATTTTGTAAAGTCCTTGACCTAGTTCCCATTCAAATCCATCCACCAGGTTGTAGAGGATTCCAAGCCTAATTTCATGAAAAGTAAGTTTGGGATGATCAAATTGACCTGCTTGATGACATGTCTATGAATATTAACTACCTTGTACTATTTTTTTGCGTAGGGAAAGAGACACATTCCCATTTCTGAGCATGAAAACGTTCTTTGATATTGTTAATGCCTCTAGTGTTTACTTCTACAAGTTCTATAGGCAGAGTCTGTAAAGGGCTAGGTAGCCTCTGGATCTCATCTTTTATGAAAGGTGACATATCTAGTAAATGCCCCTACAGTCAATCTCTGGAATGGATCTAAATAGAAGTTCTTCATTTTAATATCCATAAAACACAACAATTTTAAGGTAAAATATGTACATGTGTCATTTCTTCCACAAACTAACGTGTATAAGTGGTAAATTGTATACCAAGTGTGCTCCCACCATGTAAAGCACAATTTGGTGAACTTATCATTTTTATAATTTCTTTTTCGATTAAATTTAGTTTCACACATCAATTATTGCTTTGAAAGTTTTGTTCTACATAATTTGTGTACACTAAATTACAAATTGATTTTCTGAAATATATTTTGTGTAAATGTCGACCAATAGATATATATCATGGATGATGAACGACGAAGATCCGTCGAATCCCATATGGAGGTTCAGGGATCGGGGGATGTTCACGGTATTTAAATATAATCTTAAATCTCCATACATGTGTTTACATATGGAATTTATTTTTATTAACTTTGTGAGTTAAATTAGTTGTTAATAAGTTTCATATTTTAATTTTTAGGAGGTAAGAGGAGAAGGGTTTCTACTCCATCCATGGAGCTTGCCCATGGTTCAAACCGTCGAGGTATGAGTGGTAGTAGGTTGCGTGAAGGGGGTGATATTTATTCCCCCGAAGGCCAATCAACGGCTGTTGGTTCTCAATATGGTCATTTTGGGTCTGGTTCTCAGCAGGGTCATTCTGGGTCTGGTTGTCAGCAGGGTCATGTTGGAGAATATGCTAACCAACAAAGTCAAGTTTTCCATCAATTTCAATATTTTTTCATTAAATTTGTACAACTTTTTTTACACGTGTTTTTTCTAATATACAAAATTATATATATATTGATGCAGAGGCCGAAAATGTTCGAATAGACGCAGGGCAGCCCCCTACATTCAAGAAGAAGGCTGTCAGCCCAACACAACTTATCCGGCCGAGATTACTGATATACCATGGGAAACCAACATGGAGGAATGCACCTTACAAAGGTGTGAAAGACTTGATGCAAAATTGCAAAGAGATCTCGTGGCTTTGTCTCTACCTGCTGAGAGTCGAAAAAGCCTTGAAATAGTTACACATTCATTGGGTGAAATGGTAAATGTGTACAGAAATCTTGGGCCAACAACTGATTCATTTGTAGAAATGATGAGAAAGAGAAATGAAACAGTTATGGGTCCCGATAAATGGGAGGACGTAAAACAAAAAGTCAAAAAATAGGTGGCCAAGTCAATGTTTAATTACAAGGAAGGGCCGAAAAGAAAAATGTTGAAGGTGCATTATTTCAAGCACCTAGACATAGCTCGTTATTTGTATGATAGGCATCTTGCGGCCTATGGAAGGATTCCATGGAACGATGAGGTTCCTGTTTATTTTGGACAAATGTTTTATGCAAAAAAAAATTTGGGTATGAAACCCAACTACAATGACCTTTTGTCAGAATTTTTTGCCCGGGGAAAGGTTGATTATATGACCGTAAGGGCGCTAACCGAGATGTGGATTTGCCTCGCCCTGAGCCGCCATTGCTGAGTCGACCGTTTCGAGACGAAACTCTACGATCAGAGATGGGTGCGACTTCTCAAATAAGTCGAGAAGCAAGGGATGTTATGATCGACAATGTTCATAGCGGATTGGGTGGAGACGATCTTTGTTTAAATCGACAAAGAGCACGTGAAAATGCACGTGCCAATTTTGTTTATTGTAGAGATGAGGAGATTGACAACATGAATGTTGAAGATCTCCGAATATATGCAAAAAATTGTCGCAATGGTTTGTAACACCTAATTTTTCATGAGGAAGAGGGCACCAAAACGGTATGTGTTAGTGACCTTAGGGTTTGAAATTATTTTTACATATACTTGTGTACAATTTGTAATAAATACATGTGTATGTACATGTATACATTTATTTGTATGTGTACATTAATCTAACAAAAATGTATGATTATATGTTAAAACACCATTTGCAGTTCTCACACATGATGCATGATGAAAATGTTAATATCACGTTCGGGACCTCTGGTTCAAACAATGCAGATGGGTCTGACCATCAAGATATGTTGGCAAATTTTAGTGTTTTTTAAGTGATTTTAAAATAAATAATTGTGCACACATGTACATGTATGTATATATAATTTGATAAAATGTTTTAACAGATACCGATTCCGTCCGATGTTTTTGGGATGGCAGTACCTTCTTCTTCCTTGGGAGATGTACCTTCTACTTCCTTGGGAGATGAGCCACAAGTATGGACAATTTTTCACAAGTTTAAAATTTATGTTTAAAAGTTATATATATATATATATATTCTACCTCAAAAATTTCCATTAAAAATTGAGATATATATATATATATATATATATATAGAGAGAGAGAGAGAGATCTATATTTTGAGTTATTTAAATTTTTTTGAATTTAGGTTCCTATAGAAGATTTTTTTAATCCGCGGACTCTAGCGATGGAGATAGGAACATCCACAACATTTGAACAAGTTGTCTTTAGTTCCTTTTTTTAATATTATTGAAAATAAGTTTATATATGTACATGTGCATTTTCATTTGAAATTTTTTAATATATATATTTAACTGTACATGTATATTCTACAGTTTACTGCTCTAGATGTTCCTATGGGAGTACCTGTTCATCAAATGGAGAGGGAACCTTATGAGGTATTGCATGATTTTTTTGTTATATTTTTTTTTTTACATGAAGTTCTAGATATATATATTCTCATTCATTTTTAAAACATCAAATTTTAATGTTCAAGTACCTGTGCATTGTGTATGTAGGTTTCCCATTCACATGATAGGGTGCGGAATGAGACCCTAGTAGAAAAGGCGTTAGATCCGTCTCTATTTGATGGACATGATTTGTAGATTTGATTTCAAAATTTAGATGGTCTTAAAATTTTTTAAACTTGATACAGTTCGATACTTGTGAGATTTACAATTTTTGGACATATTTTATTACATTGTTAATATAATTTGTTTTATTTAATTTTTGGATGGTTTATGTACTTTTGGCATGTGAATATGAAGTAATGTTGTCATATATAAATTAGTGTTGTCATCTTAACTACATTTGGCATGTGATATTTAATGTTAAATTTTTTTGTTGGGTAGTTGAATTATAATTGGCATGGCATGTGAAGTTTTTAAAACTCAAGTTTTGGATGGTTTCAATCTACATTTTGCATGTGATATTTAATGAAATTTAAATGTTTAATGTTTTAATGTTGCATGATATATAATCAAAAGGTTTTTAAAACTTAAAGTTTTGGATGGTTTCAATCTACATTTGGCACATGTGGTATATAATGTTAAATGTTTCTATTGGATCTAGTTGAACTATAATTGGCATGGCATGTGAAGTAATGATCTATATATAATCAAAAAAAAAATTAAACTCAAGTTTTGAACGGTTTCAATGTACATTTTGCATGTGATGTTTAATGTTTTAATTTTTCACGTTATATTATCAAAGAAATTTAAAATTTTAAAGTTTTGGATGGTTTCAATCTACATTTGGCATGTGTATATAATGTTAAATGTTTCTATTGGATAGTTGTTCACTATAATTGGCATGGAATGTCAAGTAATGTTGCACAAATCCCTTTTGGATGGTTGAAGTACATTTGGAATTTTAAGATTGATTTTGATCTCTCCATGTAGTTTTGTTTGAATGAAAAAAATTCCAATAGGAAGAACATAGCTTTTCAATGAAACTAACCATGTATCAATTGAGATCTAACTGAAAAAAGAGTTAAAGAAGTAGATATATGTACAAATTATCCCTTTAATTTTTATTGGAAATATAAGTATAGTACATATATATGTTTGTTGAATTTGGGTCAATGTCGTTAATGCACTCAAATAGGGAGCCTTGTCGATTTATTTACATTGTGGAAACTTTTTACCAGAAAATCCAACTAGTTTTTCATCAATGCACATAGAAAAACTACTTTGAACAATTAATTGTGCATTCTAGAACATATCTATCCAAGACAAGTAACATTTTTCATCAATGCACATTGAACATATCCGACCATTGGACAAGAAAATTTTGTACTAGATTTTCAATCAGGATTAGAGATGTGGGTCAAATCCCACCAAAAGCCGGAGAAGTGCGCCGAGTCTCTTGTCTGAAAGGAATTTTCATGCAAAACTGTACTGCAGATAATTTATTTACATTGTGTCCATACATTTTACCAAAAAATCCAACTAGTTTTTCATCCATGCACATAGAAAAACTAGTTCTAGTTAATTGCATTCTAGAACATATATATTGAGTACGTAAATAATTTTTCATCAATGCACATAGTAAAACTAGAACAATTAATTTCATTCTGGAATATATATATATATACATATAACATTTTTCATCAATGCACATGTATAGAAAAGCTACTTTCAGTTGATACTAGAGCACGTGCTTATACCAAAACAATTTGTACATGTGCAAACTCTTGCACAAATAACATAAGAAGCTCAATTTTTAGTTGAGTACTCGAATTTATAAAAAATATTTAATCCGAAGAGAATAAATTTTTGGACAATTCACTCAAAAAAATTCTAATGGAATTCCATCTTCAATAATCCGTTCATGATCAGATTTTAACATTTTCCATCTCTTAATTTTTGATTTTTTCTTTGATTGAACTTCTATCAACTTTATGCGTGCTGCACACACCAAGTGACTATATTGACAACTTATGGAATCAGGTTCATAGTCTTCAAAGTAAACAAAGTCTCCAATTTAATGAGTTTGTCTGAAAAAATAACCTTTCAGTATAATAGACCCTCTATCATATTGAAATCCGTGATCATTATAGTTTTGTAATAATTTCATTTTTCATTTAGTGCAACGCATCAAATAATACTTCACATTTTCATCGTTGTCAATAGGTGCAATTACAGTAAAAAAATCTCCTGCACAATAAAATAAACTTAACAAAATTATACATATTTAAATTTATTTCTAGATTTTTAAATCATTAGAAAGTAATTCATATGTTACCTTCTCTAACAAGATTAGAAACTCTATCACCATCGGATGATATTGTAGTTTCCTCTGATTTCATTTCTTCAAACATTGCAACATCCATTTTGCCCTTTATATTTAGCTCTGTATGTTTCCAATCGTTCACATACATTTTGTTTTCACAAACGTCATTGGATTTTGTGTTGTCTATGCAAACATCACAAAAAAAAATTATTTTCTTTTATCCAATGCAAACACATTTCTGGATGACTTTGTTTGAATTGAATGCAATTTTCGAGTCCCTTTTATTGTTTCAATGTCATTTGCAATTCATCTATCTACGTCTTCGATTCCAATATGCCAGAAAAACCTTTATATGGAAAATTAAAAGAAGAATTTGTAAATATGATATCAAAATACAATCAAAGATAATCATTGCATGATAAATGTACAATGTTTAAAATTAGATTTCCAATATAAATTAAATTGAATGTACCTTCGCACTTCTCTTGATGGGTTTCTCTCATGGCTTAGAGCAACGATGCACCATTGAACAACTTCTTCAGCGTTCACAATTCGGCTTGTAGAGTGGTTCATTTTATATCTTCGAAGTGCTCATTTAATGCATGCTCCTGTACTTTCATGTTCTCCTTTTCCATGGCCAGTCTCAAAAAAATTCCAACAATGTTTAATGCAGGTTTTCTTATGAAGACAACACAACCAAAAGAATGATCGTGTAGATTTGAATTGACCTGCACATCCGTCTGACCATATACAATGTTCATTGAATGTTATTCCATGATTTTTCAATGAATCATAATTTTTTCCAAAACAATGTTGTACAAAACATGTATCATGTGTACAATCGTCACTGATATAAAAGTGATATTCTTTAATGATATGTCGATTTTATGTCGTGATTTCTATATGATCGAAATTTTGTGCGGCATGTCTATATATAATATGGACGAGCATGGAGACTTGGTCAGAATGATAGTATTCACTCTGAATTTCTTTTTGTGGAACAAATGTGTAGTTTTATGCAAAATCAATCAGTGACAAAATGGTCCCTAGTGGAAAAAATTCACAAGATTTTTTGAATTGCAAGTCTTGCCATCGAGCTCTATGGGAATGCTTGGTGTATTTGTAAATTTCTGCCTCAAACTTTCTCAAAAAGTCTATCAGAAAAATTTCGTCTTCTAGTAATTCAATTCTTTTAACACTATTTGCACCTTGAATTGATGTATCGATATATTCATATCTCTTCCATTTCACTTTCATGTTGGACAATGATTGATCATTTATATCAATACGATATTTTTTTTGAAATTTAGTCAAATTTCCACAATCATTGCATTTTTTACCACCAACACATTTCTTTTTGTAAAATATTTCATCGCTTTCTCTTTCACATAGAATTTGAGATATGAAATCACAGATAGTGGAAGGAGGAGGTGAATCCTTCAATAATGTTCTACCGAAAACAAGGAATGTGTCATAATATAACTCAAATTCCATATGATAACGACAACAACAAGTGTCGCGTACAGTGATAGGTTTTACATACCATGGTTTTTGTTGAACAAAAGCACTGAGTGAAATATGAATTTGATGATTCTCTTCTTTGAACTTGTTGAAAAAATCTATCTGAGTGGTTTCCAAGAAATATTTTTCATGTTCTTTGTACTGATTTCGTGTTATTCTTCTTCACATCACATGCCTTGCAGTTGGTGAAACACGCGAATTTTTCTTCCAATATTCATATATTATTTTTTTAATATTTTCTCCAAGTCTATCTTTGTATGGTTGCCTACAAATAGCTCTCCAACAAGCGAGTTCATCATTTACATCTATTTGCAACCGAAATTTCTGATGTTTGTGCAAAGTTTTTCGCAAGATTCCCAGTGCTCATGCCATAGATGTTACCAAACGATTCTCTTGAGTACTCGATGAAACCATTTCCATCTGTATTCCTCTACATACAATTGAAACATCTTTCTCTCTAGATTTCTTAATTGACTTTATAGCACTACTCATATTTTTTATCACATCTTCCTTCATTTTTTTTTATCTTTGGTTGATTTTCGAATACCCGATAGTGTCGTAGCTTCTTTTAATTTCCTTAATGATAGGAGACCTTTCAACATTTGAGCCTGAACTGTCACCCGCTCATTTAAGAAATAATTTTCAAAAATGTAGTTAACACGATATTGTATAACATGGTCAGGGTTTTTATCTCCATATGTGTGAGTGTCAACATTTTCTAACATCTCATTATCGATAGTGATTTCATTTGTACATATTCGAAAAAATAGTACATATTCAATAAATAACTAAATTAATAAATATATCTATAATTTCAACGATATGTGCATGTGTTTAATATATATATATATATATATATACACCTTGTGATTCAATTTCTTTATGTGGATTTATTTCAATATTTTCACCATCTTCAGTCATTGGTTCAATATCTCTTTCGAAATTTTTTATCTCATCATCAATGTTTTGAGGAATATCTCTGTCTGTTTACATTAAACAAAATATTTTTCAAATTGGTTCATCAAATAAAAATTAAGCTTCACATTTTACATTAGGAAAATTTTAAATATATCAATAGATCATAATATTTGCATTTACATACCTGCTTCTATTTCTGCTTGAGGTTGATTTTCTTCTTCAATATTTTGAGGAATATCTCTGTCTGTTTACATTAAACAAAATATTTTTCAAATTAGTTCATCAAATAAAAATTAAGATTCACATTTTACATTACGAAAATTTTAAATATATCAATAGATCATAATATTTACATTTACATACCTGCTTCAATTTCTACTTGAAGTCTTCTTCAATATTTTGAGGAATATCTCTGTCTGTTTACATTAAACAAAATATTTTTCAAATTAGTTCATCAAATATAAATTAAGCTTCACATTTTACATTAGAAAAATTTAAATATATTAATATATGATAATATTTAGATTTACATACCTGCTTCAATTTCTGCTTGAGATTTTCCTCTTCAATATTTGAGAGGGCTTCTAACTTTCTTTTGCGAGATTGTCTCGTCTCTTCTCTAAGTTCCTCGGGGTCTCTTTTTTTATCATATTTTCTCGCACAAGTTCTTCGATTTCCCATGATAATAGGGTATGAAGTTCAAAAAATTTCCTTCAAAAAATTAGACAATAACTCGATTACAAAAAATATCACAAAATATTTAATTTAAAAAAATTCAGTTTAAATTTTTTGCAAAAAATACATATTCCAATCCAAAACACTTACTTTAAAAAATTCGAGAGAAAAATGTCTTATAAAAATGAAACGAAGCTCAAAAGATTTACTTCCACTCAAAACACGTACATACCTTCAAGAAATGTCTTTTGAATGTACATCCAAGAAAATTTTTTAAGTTCAAAACAATTTTTTGCAAAATCAAGCCGCCTCTAGGAAATGTCTTCCAAAAAAATTCTTTAAACCCAAAACAATTCTTTGTAAAATCAGTTTGCTTCCAAGAAATGCTCCTTAAATCCAAACTTTGAAGAAAAGTTTTTAAATCTAAACCAAGATCTTTGTAAAATCAGATGAAACATTATTAGTTTGGTCTAACCTACTCTAGCCTACCCTAGCCTACTATAGAGTACCCTATCTTGTTTTTGTCTAACCCACCCTAGCTTAAACTTATTCTATCCTTGTGTAGCCTAGTCTAATTTAGTTTATTCTAGACCACTCTAGCTTAGCCTATCCTAATCTAACACAATCGAGATTCATAAGAATTTATATATACATGTTCTAGTTGAAAATTTTAATAAAATATATATTCAAAAGCAATATTAAAAAAATTACAGTAAAATTTAATTTTATATATAAAAAAATTATCATTTTATATTATATAAATGCAAACATTTTTTTCTTTTTATATTAAGTGTTTTTAATTAAAACAAATATACCATACTACATTGTACTATTAATGAAATATAATGCATTTTATCATATATTTACATATAAAAGTATTATCATTTTATATTATATAAATGCAAATATATTTTTTTTATTATGTTATTTTAATTAGAAAAATATACCATACTACATTCTATCATTAATAAAATATAATGCAGAACTTGAATAACATATTAGATATTTAAATTTAGAAATCATTTTAAAAAAATAAGTTAAACTGAACAATAAATCATTCAAAAACAAATTAAATTAAATGCTATTAATAAAAGTTTAAATATAACAAAATTTATTTTAAATAAATTAAATGTATAAATAAAAAATTTAAAGTAAATTAAACTTAACCACAATAAATGTAAAAACAAAATATTATAAATGAAAAAACATATTATTAATACCAAAGGAAAAATTTAAACTAATTTAGTATGTTTCTTTATTTCTGGGAACATAAGAAATTAAAGTAGGTGCAGGTAACAGAAGAAATTAAATTAGATGCAGGTAAGTAAAGGGATATTTCAGATCCATGGGTGGTAGTAAGGACGGATGGCGAAAATCTGAAAGGAAAAAGGAGGGATCACTGATGGAATTTCAAAACATACCCACCATTGACCCGTTTTCAGAGTTTGAAGGAAGATTTTGATGGTAAAGAAAATTCTTGAATAGTATTTGACAGGAAAATAACTTTCTGATGAGCAATTTGTTTTCAAATTTTGAAGGAAGATTTCGATGGTAAGGAAAATTCCTTAACGGTATTTGACGGGAAAATAACTTTGTCCCTCTCAAATTCTATCTGGAAAAAACGATAAAAAAATTGAAATGTACAGAGAAAAAGAAATGAATTCAGCTCTAAATGCAAAGAAATCCATAGAAATAGAAGATCTAGGAAGCACACTAAATAAATGTAATTATTTAAAATAGATTTATATAATTCGAGTAGTCTTTAGTGCGACTTTTTGAAGGCTTTTATGGTGACATTTTAAGGTGTAATTTCTCTAAATTCCGGCAGCAATTTATTGAAAAGAGAAGTTTGATTGCTAACTTTGCACAATCGAAGTGCCCTAGAGGTTTTTGAGGGTGTTGAATCCATATATAGAGTCAAAAAACCAGTTTGAATAACAAAAACCAATATTTTACCTCAAAAATTTTCACCAGATTCGACACCTGAAACTTCAAAAAGTCGCACTAAATACAACTCCTATATAATTTGGGTCTTTTTATAATACTAATCAAGAGAAGATTTAAAATATTATAAACCGATATAGCTTCTAAAAAACTAAAGCACAGGCGAGAAAACATATTATTTATAGGCATGAAACTTAATTAAACCGATTCTCTGGACTTTCTTTCTTTGCTGAGAATATATTAAAGTGAGGATTGGAAAACGAGCAAAATAATTAAACTGAATAGAAAAAAGAATGGAGAAATTCAACAGGAATAGCAAAGAAAAAGATGATGTGCAGAAAGGGTCGTTCATCAATGCACACAAATACACCATTATACAAGGGTTTTATTTATTCTTTTTTATCTTTTGCAGAACACAAACAAGAAAAACTAATACCGGAGGAACAGAAGAAATTAAAGTAGGTGCAGGTAAGTGAAGGAACATGTTTTTTATTTCTCATAATGAAAGGCAACAAAACAAAAAGATCTATATATAGTCAAGAAAATGCGGACAGATGTATTACTTCTCAGAACCAGAGAAAACATGAACTTTGTACCTGAAGTAGAACACCAAGTGAAATCCAACGCCAATTTCAATTATTACATCCCATGCCCCAAGTTTTTTGCAAAGTCAAAAATCACAAGTCAGGATTCAATCAACAAATTGAAATTGATGTAAAAAGCTAAAGAAAAACACAAATAATTATATCAGTGTAATGTAATATAAAAAAACCATATAGTAATGAAACTAAACTACAGATCTGGATCTCGATCTTCCCCTTTTAAATTGAAATCAAAATTAATTCCAATCCACGCTTACAATTAACATTCTTAACACCACCATCACAGTCTCTGACTGAAAATTGTGTGTCACTCTCTGCTAGACAGAAGACAACACAAAGACTAAGAACAGTGGAGCGCTCGAAAAACCCCACCACAACACAGAGAGAAAGAACAGAGAGTTGGGAATTCAGGGCAAGGAGCGAAGGTGAATGAGACAATGTGATCTCAACTGGTTTGCACACAAAAGCACTGTTAGCCACAAAAGCTCACAAAAGCTCTATTTGTAGCACCCACTGCTCATCCACGTAGCTTCTTCATTTAGATCAAATCCACTGGTTTAAATGCATTTTATATCCCACATTTAGATCAAGATCCAAAGACGTCTAATTCAAATTTCGATTCCCGTCATCCCAAAATTCTAATCTTTCTTTTAAAATGTTTCAATAATTCAATAATTAATACTAAATACTAATTTTTCATCATTACATTCAAATTGGTATCAATTTTTGTATTCTTAATTATCTTAAATAAAATTATTTTTTAACATTGAAAATTGATTTAATTTTTAATTGTTATGGTCGTTTGGTTTCAAGCCGTTTGAAGGGGTGGAACTAGTCATTTCTAGCATTTTGGATTAACTTAACTGTTAAAAAGAATGTAACATGCCACTTTCTATTATTGTTTTCATAAATACGTTATATCCACCTACATTGTCATCAACATCAACTATGGTGGTTGTGATATGTCATGTGGTTATTATGAAATCCGCTAACAAATCTTAAACTATTGCATGCCTAAAATATTTATTATACAGTTATAATATTTACCTTAAAAGATAGTAGTGAGAAGTGAGAAGCGTTGCATGCATTGATAGGGATAGACGTAACCGTAATAAAATGTAAAATCTGGAAAATATTAGATTTAATAATATTAAAATTTTATCAATTCAATGTGAATAAAGGATATTTTTTATAAATAATATATGAAATTCTTTATTTAAACATTATAACAAAATAACATGGTCATTAAATTTAGTAAAAAACAAAGTAAGATAATAAGTCCAAAGTTATATTGGTTATGGATCATAAAAACAAATTAAAATAGCAAAGTCATGAGTTATATGGATTATGGACCATAGAGATTAGGGGTTAAGTATGATATGCATTTGTTAGAACTATTTTATTATTAAAATTTATGAGAATAACTAAAATTTGAAAACCAATGAACATTTAAATCAACAAATCATCCACATAAATGGACACAATATGCATCTTAGCAAAAGTGGGAATAAAAGTCCTAATGTATGGCACATAAAAGTGGGAATAGAAATCTTAGCAACCAATGGAATGAAAGTGGACATAATGACTCCTTATTTTACATTTCAAAAGTGAGAAGAAGTCCTAGATGAACAATGTCATGTGACAACTACACACAAAGGAAAAGAGGATCACAAAAATGAGGATTATTCAATTGAACAAGGGAAGAGTCTAAAAGTATCTATCAAATAAGGGTTTTAATTGAGTGGAAGAAGTTAATTCATGGATTCAACTTGTATGTGTTGATCTTCCTTTCAATGTCATGTGTGAGTCATTTTAGTATTATTTATGCATAAAATGATCGATTAATGGTTTGTGATTCCTATACCTTTGGAATAAATCCTCTAATACTCCTTGAATCAAGTCTATTTTCATCTAACTATTTACATCGTGAGGCCCCTAGCCACCAAGACATACCTTCCTACTATTTTTAGTGAATTAGCTAATAGCCAACACTCTCTATTATGATAATCTCATAACCATTATTACCTAATGGAACTATATATCTATTTCAAGTTCTATTAGTATTGTGGTTTAAGCACAAAATAAGGATTCAGACCTCACAATAGACCAACACTCAATAGTTGACCTCTTGACAACTAGTATCCATGTCACTTTATGTTGCCATCAAATTTCCATGTTAGCACCATTTCACATGCTAATCTATATGACCTTGCCACATAATTTGTCCATGTCAAAAACATGTCATATCCAAGTCTATGCCACATCGATGCCACAAAACATCCACGTTGATGCCATATGACCACCACATTAGTGCCACATCATAAGCATGTTAGTGTCATGTAATATTTATGTCAGTGGCACATTAAAGCCACAATATCATCTACAACCTTAGGGCCCTTATCAAATTTGGTAAAATTGGAAGAAAGCTCTCATATGAGGGTATGAGGATTGGAACATGATATCCATCACTTTACAATATTTAACAATGCATCACCCTTAACTAATGGACAATGTGGACTGTTTTATAATCAAGTAGTTAAGCTTATGATTCCTATAAAATATTTGGCATTGACCTCCCAATCTCCCAACCCAACACTAAATGATTCCCTAACTTCTAATTAAGCTATAGAAGTTCGGATTATATCTACATTACGAGTTTCCACAAGACTCCACATGAGTCTTGCGGTCCCAGGGCGGGAACGGTCGACCCTTGCCACCCTGGGGTTGCAGTGACGAGAGAGCTGATAGATCTCCCGCTGCCCTCTGGCCAAGTCCTGCGGTGTCATGACAGCAACAGTCGACCCTTTCCACCCTAGGGGCATGGGGCCTGGTCGACGGGTGCCAAGAGTGTTGGCAACACTCCCACTGCCCGTTGGCAGAGCCTCGCGACCCTAGGGTGGCAAGGGTCGATTCCCGAAATCGACACCCGTCGCCCTAGGGATTGCGAGGCTCGGTCAACGAGCGATGGGAGAGCTCCTAGAATCATCCTCGGCCACCCTAGGAGACACGAGGTTTGACCGATGAGCAGTCTACTGCCGGCCTCTAGGGCAGCACAGGTCGATTCCCAGAATCGACCCCTGTTGCCCTCGGGCCCCTTGTCTCGGTCGGTCGAGCCTCACTGCCCCAGTGTGGCGGTCAACAAACACATTTTTTATTTATTTTTTATTACTATTATTATTTTTTAATTTTTCTTTTTTTAATTAATTAATTAATTTATTTTATTTATATTTTTTTAAGTTTTTTTAAATTAAAAAAAAATGATTTTTGTTTTTTTTCTAATCTAAAAATGTTTCTTTCATATCTTTATCTACCTTTTTTTTAAATTTGTATTATTATTTAAATTTCTTTTAAATTTTGATTTTTTTTAAATTTAAATTTTTATTATTAATTTTTTTAATTTAATATTTTTTTTTTTAATTTTTTTTTTTTTTTTTTTCTAAATTAACTACCTATAAAATTTTTATTTATTATTATTATTAAAAAAATATTGTTTTTTTTCTCGGTTATTTTTTTTTTAATTGTGTTTTTTTTTTTTTTTTTCCCTTTTTAATTTTATTTTTGAAATTTTTATTTTATGTTTTTATTTCACAACTGATATTTTATTTTTAATACCATGCCTAAAATTATTGGAATTTTATTTCCATAACTATGATATTTTATCTTTAAGGCTTTTCAGAGATACAATACTAGATTATGTTTAATACCATGCCTAAAAATCATTGGAATTTTAAGACTTGATATTTGATCTTTAATGCCATTTTTATCGTTGAAATTTTAAGTTTTTTGAGAGTCATGATATTTTATCTTTAATGTCATTATTAAAAAATTTTGACAATTTACCCCGAAAAGAAAAATACATTATTCCAACATTAAAATTGACGACATTATTCCAGCATCAACACTCTTCGTTTTCACGTTGTTTTTTACACACACAAAATTGACGATGTTATTCCACCATGAACATTTTTTGTTTTTAGGTTGTTTTTTCAAACCCTTTTTCAAGAAAAAAATTGGTTTTTAGCATAATTTAAAAAAAATGTTGAAATTCGACCCTAAAAAAAAGTGCATTTTGAAAGACACACTTTTCATTTATGGGTTGTTTTTTAATGTTTTTTGGGTTTTTTTGGGCTAGAGTTCTCATTTTTAGGTATAGTTCATGTTTGATCGATAATTGTTTTTAGTATTTACACTGTTAAATTTCACCATTTTCCACATCAAGTCATAGTAAATAGAAAAAATCACAATAATAATTACATGTTGAATATTCTCCCCTATAGTGTCCACCCTCATTTATTACTATGGATAAATAAGTTTAGATAGTGCCAAAAGTACATACAACTGAATTAAACACGATCTCCATCACGATTAATATCAACAACATCGAAAACAATGGAAAAATAAGATACCCTATGATTTGTCAGATCCATAGGAAAAAGACAAGAAACCACTAGGGCAATGACTTGCAGAATATGGACTGATAAAAAACACTGAATGTGAATAATTATAACTTTCTGAACATAGAACCTGAGTATGCATGATAACCAACAAAATTAACTGACTATATTTGTACATTCTAATATTAACAACGTAAACGGGAAAGGAGAACTATAAACTGAAAAAGGAGAACTCTAGCCAAAAAGACCCCAAAAAACATGAAAAACAACTCAAAAACGAAAAGTGTGTATTCTAGAATGAGGTTTTATTTTTTTCAAGGTTAATTTGCAACATTTTTTAAAAATGGCAGTAAAACCAATTTTCATGTGCGAAATAAATGGAAAAAACACACCAATGTTTGTGTTATAATACCATTTTTATTTTCTGGGTACAATTTAAACATATTTTTATTAATTACATTAAATATAAAATAATGGGATTTCAAACACATTTAAATTCCAATAATTTTTGTCCATGTTGTTTAACATATATTGTCATGACACTAAAAATCCCTAAAATTCTAATTGTTTTCAACCATAATGTTAAAGATAAAATATATTTCACATTTTTTCACCCATTAAATTAAAAAACACTAACTTTTCAACATATTTCAACCATGATATTATGAACAAATTATATGACTAAAATAACCCAATGAAACATGAAATATTTCTTCAAGCTATTGTTGCATTTTGAATATTTTAGAGAAATGAATTCATTATAATTAAAACATATAATCCAGAAAAAATAAAAATGACTCATAACTTCATGTAAGATCATATGGAAGTTAAAATATAAATTTCATTTCTCAATGTAAAATTAATTTATATAGAATGTCTTACACAATTATTAAAAATCACTCATATTTTCTTGCATACCATCAAAATTCACATCTTTAGATGAATGACTAGATGTAGATGAAGATGTTCCATATTCTTC
Source organism: Pinus albicaulis (assembly GCA_034641835.2). Lineage (NCBI taxonomy): Eukaryota > Viridiplantae > Streptophyta > Pinopsida > Pinales > Pinaceae > Pinus > Pinus albicaulis. The sequence goes on from JAXQQM020086694.1 coordinate 174,978, forward strand.
TCTTTCATCAACTAGTTCCCCATCTCAGTCAACATGCATGCCCACCAATTGAGGTGTCGAAAGTCTTCTATATCTATGACCGAGTTAAGTAGACTGTGATCTCAACAATATTTGTTTTGGTAAGGACCTCTTCAAAATCTCTATCATCTTGGAGTGAAGAGTTCCTCTCTTTGTTAGATTGAAGTCATAAATAAGTATGTCAACTTCCTCTAATTTTAGGAGGTCTGTGTGGCGTCGATTTATACTTGTACTCTTTATTTTTATATTTCCACCAATTTTTTTATCAACTACGGTCTCTGGTTTGTACACACCATTGAATGGGTATGTGTTTGTGGCATACCAATGTACTTCAACACTTGTAACATCTCCATTTTAAGTAATGACCTTTATAACCTTGGCAACCCAGAATGGATAGCCATTTGTATCTTCAGGTTGTAACACTATGATCATGCAACCCTCGTTAATATCATGTACTGAACCCTTGTAAAGGTCTTCCATGTCTTCACGTTGTGCACGAGATCTTTTGGAACCCATATACATTTCTCTTTCCTCCACCTGTGTAGAATTAATAATACCTTGTCATTGTTCTTGTTCAACAATATTTGTTTCCTCCTATCATTTGACACATTTTGTGGCCAAATAAATGGAGTCTTCAAAAGAATATCTTCATTTGATGGACTTAAAAGGATATCACTCTGATCATTGAAAAAGGACTCCCACCAAACTGAATGAACAACATCAAAGTATTCATATGTATATCTAATGGTTTTTTTAGTTTCTTCCAGGCATTTAGAATAATATATATCTATCTTTTGTCTTTGTGCATTATGAACTTCACTAACTTATTGTAATAACAATATATTTGACACAAATATTGGATGATCTGGAATGAACTTCAAAAATTTCAAACGTGATGACAGTGCCCATTTTGTAGTAGTTGAGTACTTCTTGCCCCATATGAGTGTTTTCCCATCAATTTTTTTGATACAAAATTGATGTTGGAGGCTAATTTCATTAATTTTTTCAATGCATTTCTCTTAACCATGCGACCCCCGAATAAACCTTCACATGTCAACAATTTCTTATAACACATGAAAAATAGGCTCTGTCATATATGATTTCTTAGTACATTCAATTAATGATGGCGAACTTGCAGCATCCTTCCTCCTCAATGTTACTGAAAAACGACTGAACATATGATCAGTATGGTCATGAGTTTGCCCAAAAAGAAGGAAACAAACCTTTACTTGACGAAAAATTCTCAATGCAACAAGCATGTTTAGATATCCGAAAACAATCTAATTTTTGTTTTCATGACGAGAGTTGTCTGATTGTAGATACAACATTTCAGGAATATTACCACACCAATGAGAAATTACCTCATGAATTGTGGTTATTTTAGGATTTACATCATTATGGATATTTGGAGTTGTGAAGTAAACTCTTGGTGATGTTATCTCATTGAAGACCATACAACTGACTGAGTGAAACTGGATAAAATTTTCCTCCTACAATTTTTTGGGTGTGCGAACAAAATGTGGTAGAATGGTTTTCTTCTGGTCCATACCATCAATTATCAAACACAAATATTTATTTGGATTATCATACCACTTCTTTCGATGTTTGTAAAACTTTTTATTTTCACTTGTTTGTTGTTCGTGATGCTCTTGAAGTGCTTTGACAATGGAATATGCACATAACATAAAATAAATCTATTAATAAATACATTTTCATAGTTTATCACTGTACAATTTAAAAGAATAATGTTATGAATGCTTACCTCTTTCTTCTCCTTGACATTTATCCCTTTTTTTTATTTTAGAGAAGAACATGTACTGCAAACCCCCATTCTTGTCTTGTTAGGAATATGAACATTGTTGAATTCTCCCCTCTATATCTGCACTAAATATTGATATGTAATCAAACGACCATTTCCTTCAACACCTTCTACATCTTCCTTGTATAAGTTGTATATTTCTCATCTTGATAAATTATCTGGAATATGTATTGTATCTGTATTTGGAAAACACTCTCCATGTTTTGAAGAGAAGTCTTGCAGCCATGATATTGTAGTGTTTACTAGTGGCTGAAACTCTCGTTTATGACGAACTTCTGAATAATATGTAGATCCTTTTCCAAATTATCTTGGATTCTTGATAGACGAAAATTACCAATTGAATGAAACATTTTGAAAGCCTTTCTACAGATAAATAAACAACCAATATGATAATCATAACCCGCCAGTGTAGATTGAATGCACCCCACGAAATATGGATTCTGCAGGCTTTTATTCATTAACAAATAGTTTTTCCATTTCTCCAAAGAAAACATGAAATCGATATGTTTCAAGAAATCCTTTTTACAAAAGTCACTTGAAATGAGATCAGTTATAGAACATCTTCTCGTGAGATATTCTACTCTACCTCTTATATAGCTAGAACATCTTGGATTGATACCAAAAGGTCTACTCCTACTCCTAGATACAATATTTTCTCGAAACATCTCCATCGTTTCATCATTAATTGAACACGATTTTTCATATTTATTAGGATAGATACTATTCTTACTATGATCATTTTCAATATAGTTAGGAAAATCACCACCATCATTGTTTGAAAAATATTCATTACCATCTTCGGCGGCATCAAAATTTTCAATACCATCATCTATGGTATTGAAATATTTATTTGGAGGATATTCTTCACCATATTTAACTGGATCTTCATCATTTTTTCTCTCATAGTCCAAAGGATTAGGACTGTGGAAATTTTGACTCTCAATTTATTGGAAATTATTCATCTTGGACTTCATAATTGTTGCTCTCTTAGTCTAAATTATTAAGACTAAGTGGAAATTGAGACTCTCTATTTATTGAAAAATTTTCATCTCGCCGTTCATCACTGTTGGTCTCAAAGTCTATAGGGTTAGGACTAAGTGGAAAATGTCACTCTTTATTTATAGAAATTATTTCATCCTGTCATTCATCACTATTACTCTCATAGCCCTTAGGGTTAGGACTAAGTGGAAAATGTGACTCTATTCACTGATAGGTCCCTATATTACTAGTATAGTCCCTTATTGTTGCTGATGTAACCCCATTATTGTTATTATTGTACCCTTGTAACCCCCATATTGTTATTATTGTGCCCTTAAATTATTATTGTTAGGTCAGCTAGGACTACATTGTGGCCCCACTAGGATTACATTATGGCCCCATACACTCCTATATATAGAAAGGGGGTTTTGTAATTTGAATCATCCAAGAATTGTTCATTCATGTAATGTATTGGAGGTTGTCCCCTCGAAGTGGCTTATTTCTAAGGCGTTGATATCTCTTTTCTTATTTTTTGGAGCTAGTTTCACAACATTTGGTATTAGAGCTTTGAGATTCTAGGGTTTCGTTGCTCCAAATAGGTCATCGTGGAATTTTCGCTATAACTAGTTTTCTACAAAGGTTTCGAATATAAAATTTTTAGAGTGCGAAGCCAAAATCCTGAGGAACATTTTCACAAAAATTTAGAGCTTGGCTCGCAATATTTTCGGAGATATGATATGTGCAAGTTAGGTCATTTTGCAGGCTCCTGAATTTAACCTAAACAGGTCATCGTGGTATTTTTGTAATAAATTTTTTTCTAGAAAGGTTCAGATGCTGAAATTTTTAGAGTGCGAAGCTACAATCCTGAGGAACATCCTCGCAAAATTTTAGATATTGGTTTGCAATATTTTAAGAGATATAATCTGGGCAGTTAGGGCTTTTTGAGGCTTATGAATTTCATCTCAAATAGGTGGTTGTGGGAAAATCTTCATAGCTCTCTCTTTGAGCATCGGATTGGAATGTTGTAAAAATTGGTCGCAAGTACACGGACTTTAGTTTTCGGCCTATCAATTTTAGAACCAAAGAAGGAAATAGTGACAAGTGGAAAATTGTACAAGTTTTCTCTACTGAACCAGTCCAAAATTGGGTCATTTTGTGAGATTAGACATAACTTTGTCTTGAAGAATCCATATCAGACTAGACCTGTGGCATTTTAAATAAGATTTATAGGGCTAATAAAGGGCTTAATTTCAGATGTTGAGGATCTGAAGTTATAGAGATAATTCAATTTCAATATCGAGCTCCTCAAAAGAAAGAAAAAGGTGTGTATTTTTTTCGAATTGCATAAGTCTTGTTTGAAGAATAAATTTGAATTGATTTCAAGGGCATATTGTAGAATAGATATCAGTATTAAATTCTAAAATGGCCCCTAAAAAGAACTCAACACCCATTAATCCTTTAGAAATCTCTACTATGACTCATGAAGATGAATAATGGCAATATGACATATCAAAATTACAAGAGAAAGTGCAAAAAATTTCGCTCTCGCAAAGAGCAACAAAAAATGACATGGAAGTTTTGAAGAAAGGCATGGAAACTAAGATGGATGGTTTGAAGAAAGGAGTGGAATTTAAGATGGATGGTTTGAAGAATGGCATGGAATCTAAGATAGATGGCATGGAAGCTGGCATGGAATCTAAGATGGATGACATGGAACCTAAGATCGATGAGAAAATGGAAAAAATGAAGAATGATCTAAAAGAAGACATGGAAGGTTTGATAATGTTGATACAAGAAATGTTTCCTAATGGTGAAAAGAGAGTAGAGGAAACTCATGATGAGAACAAAATAAATTTTAATCATGATTTCATAAAATATAATGTTGGTGGGAAGAACCACCATATTCCAAAAACGGATATGAGGAAGTTTGATGGAAAGGATCATGTAACATGAATACTACAGAGAGAGCAATATTTTGATCTCCATAATGTGCAAAACACACAGAAGGTATGCATTGCAACTTTACATTTATAACAAAATACATTTGTGTGGTATCGATGACTTTGCTCCCGTAAAAAAATTGTCACTTGGTCAATTTTTACGGAGGAAATGATAGCAAATTATGAGGATACAAATATCAACACCTTCTTTATCCAATTGACAAATTTCAAAAAAAATGTTTTAATGGGGGAGCACATTGAGGACTTCCGAAAATTGAATATAAGGGTAATTGATATTCCAGAGGAACACAGGATTGATCTCTTCATAGGTACTTTAAAGGATAACATCCAACATGAAGTTCGCGTTTTGGAACCTGATTCATTGTAGAAGGCATTCAGGTTGGCAAGAAAAATTGAATGTAAAATTATGGCGACAAGGAAGCCCACCACTCACTTCTGTAAAGAGGGAAGTGTTGCTACTCCTAGATTTCCACAACCTACAAGGTTGACACCACAAAAATTGGAAGAAAAAAGAGCAAAAGGGCTTTTCTACAGTTGTGATAGAAAATACAATAAATGTCATAAGTGTGCTGAGAAGAAATTATTTTACATAGATTTTGAAGAGGAAGAATAAAACGAACACGAAGAGGATATACACTAGGAACCAACCCAAGAAGTGAATGAAATGAGTCCGACCATATCATGTAATGCATTGGTAGGAATTACCACTCCTCAAACTCTCAAGATAGAAGGACATATCAAGAAGAAAAAGTTAATAGTGTTGATTGATTCAGGTAGTACGCATAATTTTATTCATTGTAAGGTAGCCAAGGAATTGAATTGTTTCTTATACCCGGCACCAGAATGTCAAGTGATGGTTGCAAATGGAGGAACTATAAATTTATTTGGAAATTACCATAATATCAAGCTAACCATCGGGGAATATGTATTGAATAGCCCAATTCTTTTCATTCCTATGGGAGGTGCTGATGTTGTACTAGGAGTAGAATGGTTACAATATTTGGGGATAGTAGCTTTTAATTTTCAAGAACTTTTCTTGAAATTTTTTTTTCAAAAGGAAAGGAAGTCGAATTACAGGGTATTGCAGGGAAGCCAAGAAAGATAATAAGTTCTAATGTCATGAAAAATATTCTAAATAAATAACAAGGAGGTGTAATTGGAGAATTTTGCTCACTAGAAGTTCCAACATCAAAATAATCTATTTCTACAGATCTCCAAAAATTCTTGGACAATCATTCCAAGGTTTTTGAAACTCCAAAAGGACTCCTACCTATTCATGATCATGAGCATGCTATTCATTTTATTCCGGGAATTGTTCCTCCAAACATCAGGCCTTATAGATATCCTGACGTCCAAAAGAGAGAAATTGAACTTATGATTGCATAAATGTTAGAGGCGGGTATAATTCAACCTAGTCAAAGTTATTTCTCTGCTCCTGTAGTATTGTTACACAAGAAGGATGAATCATGGGGCATGTGTCCGGATTATAGGGAGCTAAATAAGCTCACCATTAAAGATAAATTTCTCATTCCTGTGATTGATGAATTATTGGATGAATCACATGGAGAAATTTATTTTACCAAATTGGATCTTTGTTCAGGGTATCATCAAATTAGAATGAAGACTGAAGATATTCCAAAAACAACATTTCGAACTCATGAGGGTCATTATCAATTTTTTTTCATGCCTTTTTTCCTTACCAATGCACCTTTTACATTTCAAGGGTTGATGAATTCCATTTTCAAAACGTTCCTTAGAAAATTTGTGCTAGTATTTTTTGATGATATACTAATCTACAGTAGCTCTTGGAAGGATCATGTTCAACATGTTGACAGGGTGCTCAAACTATCACAGGAGAAAAAATTATATGCAAAAACATCCAAATGTTTCTTTGCAGTACAGGAGGTGGAATATCTGGGTCATATTGTATCTCATGAGGGTGTTAAGGTAGATCCTAACAAAATTAAAGCCATTAAGGAATGGAAAGTCCCCACAACCATAAAGAATTTGCAAGGATTTCTTGGGTTAACAGGGTATTATCGAAAGTTTGTTAAGAATTATGGGAGAATAGCAACACCTATAAAAAAATTATTGAAGAAAGATGCATTTTAATGGACTCTTGAAGCAACTAAGGCCTTTGAACATCTTAAAGAGGAAATGTGCCTAGCACCAGTCTTAGCTATGCCAGGATTCACCAAAACCTTTATTGTGGAATGTGATGCCTTAGGAAATGGAATTAGTGTTGTTTTAATGCAAGAAGGAAGACCCATTTCCTTTGAAAGTCGTCCAATCAAAGGAAAGTATTTATAGAAACCTATTTATGAGAACGAAATATTATCAATACTGCATACACTAAATAAATGGAGAACTTACCTAATGGGAAGACACTTCAAGGTAAAAACTAATCATGATAGTCTTGAACACTTTTGGAACAAAGAATATCTTCAGAAGAGAAGAAAAAATGGGTCACAAATATGTTGGGTTATGACTTTGAAATAATATACAAAAAAGAGAAGCTAAATGTTGTTGCAGATGCACTCTAAAGAAATAATGAAGAGGTGGAAGCATCTCTTTGTTCCATTTCTATTATCCAACCAAATTGGATAACCGAAGCAAGAGATGAATGGAAGAAGGATGAAGACATATGGACACTCATTCAAAAGTTGTAGCAAGATCCTACTACATCTGATACATTTAGTTGGAAAAATTATTTCTTATGGTACAAATATCACTTATATCTTTGTAAGAATTCCCAACTAAAACAAAAGATTCTTTAGGAATTGCACACTTCTCCTTTAGGAGGACACTCAGGATTTTTAAAAACTTACCACGGAGTGAAGAAAGAATTTTTTTGGGATGGCCTTAAATTTGATATTCAAAATTTTGTGGTGAAATGTTTGGTTTGGCAGCAGAATAAAGTTGAGACAATTAAGACCCCAGGTATTCTACAACCTTTATCCATTCCAAGTCAATGTTGGGACAAGATTTGAATGGATTTTATCACAGGTTTACCTAAGTCCGAAGGAAAGAGTGTCATCATGGTGGTAGTTGATAGACTTACCAAGTATGCACACTTTTGTGCATTATCTCATCCATTTAAAGCAAGTACAGTTGCTACTACATTTATGGACACAATTCAAAAGCTACTTGGAAACCCAAGGTTTATTGTGAGTGATAGAGATCCCATTTTTACTGGAAAATTTTAGATGAAGTTATTTGTTGTTTGGGTACTCAATTAGCTCATAGATCATCTTATCATCCTCAATCTGATGGTCAAAATGAGATAGTAAATAAATGTTTGGAAGGATATCTTCGTTGTTTTGTATCTGATAAACAAACACAATGGGTCAAGTGGTTACCTCTAGCTGAATGGTGGTATAAGACTTCCTTCCGTAATGTAGCAAAAATGACCCCATTTATGGCACTTTATGGATATCATCCACCATCCATCACATCATCTTTAATAGAAAATTTGAAGGTTCAAGAAGTGGAAGATCACATCGAGCATCAACAAGAAGTTCTCCAACTCTTAAAGGACAAACTTAATTTGGCACAAAATCGAATGAAACAACATGTAGATCAACATCGCAGTGACAGAAGTTTTGATGTAGGAGACTGGGTATTTTTACGGCTAAAACCATACAAAAAAAATGTCCCTCAAGCAAGCTAAGAAGGATAATAAATTATAGCAAAATTACTATGGTCCTTACAAGGTGTTGCAAAATATTGGTACTATGGCATACAAATTTGAGCTTCCTGCTTCTTCACGAGTGCATCCAATTTTCCATGTTTCATGCTTAAATAAGGTTATAGGTGAAAATCTTCCAGTTCAAACAATATTGCCAGAACTTGATGAGGAAGGAAAAATCATATTGGAACCTAAACCGGTCACGGAAACAAGAACTCGACAGCTACGGAATCAATCAATTTCAAAGTATCTCATCAGGTGGAAGAACTTACCCACTGAATATTCTACATGGGAGGATAGGAATTTTATACAGAAGCACCCAAAGCTACTCAAGCATTGAGGACAACACTTTTTTGAAGGAGAGGGGCATGATAGGTCCCTATATTACTAGTATAGTCCCTTACTGTTGTTAGTGTAGCCCCCTTATTGTTATTATTGTACCTTTGTAACCCCCATATTGCTATTATTGTGCCCTTAAATTATTATTGTTAGGTTGTCTAGGATTACATTGTGGCCCCACTAGGATTACATTCTGGCCCCATTCACTCCTATATATAGAAAGGAGGTTTTTTAATTTGAATCATCTAAGAATTTTTCATTCATGTAATGTATTTGAGGTTGCCCCCTCGAAGTGGCTTATTTCTAAGGCATTTATATCTCTTTTCCTCTCTTTTTGGAGCTAGTTTCACAACATTCACTGAAAATTCTACAACCTTCCATTCACCACTATTTCTCTCATAGTCCTTAGGATTATGTGTAAGTGGAAAATGTGACTCTTTATCCATTGAAAAATCTACATCCTACCATTCATCACAATTTCTCCATATTCTTTAGGATTAGGAGTAAGTGGCAAATGTGACTCTCTATCCATTGAAAATTCTACATCTTTCAATTCATAACTATTGTTGTCATATTCCTTAGGATTAGGTCTAAGTGGAAAATGTGAGTTTCTATTCACTGAAAGTTCTTCATCCTGCCATTCATCACTATTTCTCTCAAATTCTTTAGGATTAAGACTAAGTGGAAATTCTGAGTCTCTATTTTCTCAAAATTGTTCATCTTGGCCTCTGTCACTACTACGCTCATAGTCCATAGGATTAGGACTAAGTGGAAAATTTCACTCTCTATCTATTTGAAATTCTTCATCCTACCCTTTGTTACTATTTCTCTCATTATATTCATCAATATCAATAGAGTTGTTACATGACAAAGATGTTGATGCTTCCTAAAATGAAACTTCAGTATTAGAGGAATCCATAACACTCAAACATAAGTTGTTGAATCATTCGAATGATCTCTCTCTCAATGATAATATATAGTTGAAAGAATGCAAATTTCCCTCCAAATTTTCCCTCTAAACTTTTTCCCTAAAATTTTCACATGAAGTATGTCCCTCTAAATTTTATTTCTATGATTTATTTAAAATTTTCTACTAAAATATTATCTTGAATATTGGACGTAATTTAGATTTAAATTTCCTAGACATTTTTCTTTTAATATTTTTTTCCAATTTAAAATAATCTTAATTAATTGTATAACATTTACTTGATTATAAATTTTATTTTTTTAATATTAATCATAGTTTGTATCCCATATTCACCCCACATAAAATCAATTTCGTAATTTCCACTTCATAAGAATTTCATTGTCACTATTCCTCCCATTACATCCAGATTTCTCGAGCTTTGTTTAAAAACTTGGAACAATTTTCTGGAGCAACAACATTGTCAACAGGAGATTCTCACTTTTGAAAGGTTAGTTCCCCTTCTACTTAGACCATTCAATGAATAATTTGACGAAAATTATTTGTTATATGCTAACAAATAATTTTTTTTACATGCAGATTACCATTCAAAAACCAACTAAAATAAATATACTATCTAAAATTTAAAAATAATCGACAGAAAAATGGTGGGTGGACCCACATGAAGTCGGCACCTGGCCACTATGAGCCAAGTGGGCGATCGGGACCCCTGCCTTCGCAGTGGCTTAATGGGCATGCCAACAAGGCCCAGGGCAAGCGTGCCGCAGGCGGACACACACACGAGTGGATTTTTTCCCATAGCATGGTCACCCATGAGCACATGGACTGCCATGTTGCATGCAGACATACCCATGGGCAAGTGTGCGCCTAAGGGTTGTCATTGGGATAGGACGACCACCTTCCCATGGGCGCGTCTGCCTGCAGTATAGCGGCCCATGGCCTTTCATTATGCTAGTAGACGTGCCCATGGCAGAATGCCTGCTCATCAGTGAATTTAGAGGTAACACGATAGCCCACGGGTGTCATGCTGCTGGCGAACACGCCCACACACTATTTTCCTCCCTTGCCTAATGATCACCTTTGGGCACCATTTGGCTCGGGCGAATGCTCGCCAGTGAGTGTGTTTTCCCATAGAACAGGAGCCCATGACACTGTGTTTTGGGAAAACGCGCCCACGGGTGGGTGTTCGCCCAAGCCCAACAACCCAAGAGTCGAAACACCTACCTTAGAGGGGGTTGATTCCTAGAATCGAGGCAAGGGGTTGATTCTCAGAATGAGATCCAAAAATATTAAAAAAATAATCCAAGGGGTTGGGAAGATGAGATGTAATTTTTTTTTTTTTTCCCACTAAGTTCAGGGAGAAAATGTAAAAAAACAAAAAAAAATTTAAGGAACTTCTTTTAAATTTAGGAGTGGTGATTCTCAGAATCAGGCCAAAAAAAATAAAATAAATGAAATTAATTTTTTTTTCCAAGGGGGTTGGGGTGACGACCTGTAAAAAAAATTAAATTTTGTTTTATAGCTTGGGTCAGGGAGAAAATGTAAAAATAAAATAAAAAATTAAGGAACCAGTTTTATATTTTGGTATTTTGGATGAATCTAAATGCATAATAAACCTGGAGGAAATTTACATGTTTATGGTGTGTTTAGTTTTTATTTTTTATTTTCGTTGGCATTTTTTACGTAAGATATTTTTTTTTATTATTTACTAATTTATATGTACATATATATGTTTGCAGGAAAATGGCATCAAGGAAGGTTTCTGTCAATCCTTCTGGACCAAGGTCAACCATTGCACCATCTAAAGGTGTAGGTGGGCCATAAAAAAATATTGTTGAACAAATTCCACCTTTGTTAATTATTGAAAATGTAGGAGATGTCGCCACAAAATAAAATGATTTGGTTTCATACTGCAAGAAATCAAAAGAAGTGAATCGGAAAAAATATGCATGGTTTCTGAAAGGAATGGAAGTTAAAACTCTGCAGTTATATCTATATGCTAGTAAAAATTTTGATGCTCAAAGTTATGAGTTGGTGGGAAAAGTACTAGACCTATATATTTTTCTGAATTCCGGAAATGTTTACATACTTTCAAAACCACCCAAGTCAAATGATAAGCTTAGATATAATTTTACATTGGCGATGTATAACACGGGGGGAAGATTCTTCAAGGATATGAAAATAAATCGTACATACCATTGCACAAAAGATTTTAATTATTTTTATTTACAATTATGTGTTTTGCATTATTCTAACTGTATCATTATATTTTAAATAACTTGGTTATTATTGAAATATTATATTTTTTTTAACAGGATTTTGCTGAGATAATTTCAATTATGTTGTGGGGAATTTATTATATAGAGTGAGATATTATTAATGTTTCCATTTTCCATGAACATGAAGAAGAAGAGATGGGAAAGAAGCAACAAAAAAAACTTTGTGGTGCCACAAGACTATATCAAAGGGATCAATCTAGTAAAGGTATACATGTTAATTTTGAAAATGAGGATGTTGAAGTTGAAGTTGAAGATGAAGAATGTGTTTCCATTACTGAGGATCGGATTAGAACTGATTTTAGGAAGGAGAAGAGCCATAAAAAAAAACAAATGCTCAGGAATATCTCCCTTCTAGTTCATGACAATGATATTGCTTTGGTTGAAGAAAATATCATAACCAATAGCAGGAAAACTAAAAAATTACTCATTCTGAAAAAATCATGGATCGTAGTGAAGGTCCTAGTGAAAAATCATAAGGAAGCATGGAGATCATTACACCGGGATCTTATTTAGAGGATAGCGTTATTAAGTATGAGTCCATAGGATTCAGGCTAAGTGGAAAATTTCACTCTCTATCTATTTGAAATTCTTCATCCTACCCTTTGTCACTATTTGTCTCATTATATTCATTAATATCAATAGAGTTTTTATGTGACAAAGAATTTGATGCTTCCTAAAATGAAACTTCAGTATTAGAGGAATCCATAACACTCAAACATAAGTTGTTGAATGATTCAAATGATCTCTCTCTCAATTATAATATATAGATGAAAGAATGAAAATTTCCCTCCAAATTTTCCCTCCAAATTTTTTCCCTAAAATTTTCGCCTGAGGTATGTCCCTCTAAATTTTATTTCTACAATTTATTTATAATTTTTTTACTAAAATATTATCTTGAATATTGGACGTAATTTAGATTTAAATTTCCTAGACATTTTTATTTTAATATTTTGTTCCAATTTAAAATAATATTAATTAATTGTATAACATTTACTTGAGTAAAAATTTTATTTTTTTAATATTAATCATATTTTGTATCCCATATTCACCTTGGATAAAATCAATTCCATAATTGACGCTTTATAAGAACTTTCATTGTCACTATTCCTTACATTACATCTAGATTTCTTGAGCTTTGTTTAAAAACCTAGAATGATTTTCTGGAGCAACAACATTGTCAACAGGAGATTCTCACTTTTGAAAGTTTATTTCCCTTCTACTTAGACCATTCAATGAATATGCCTCGTTGTTTGTTGTTCTGCCTGGTATATTCATTTTTCCTTTGGATGACTTTGCTAGTCGCAATATTGGAGAGCACATATGTAATCACTGCTTTCCCTGGATTGGGATAACAAGAAACATCTATGCATAATTTCCATTTTTCAACCATATTTAGTGGTTATTTTATCCCTAAAAAAAACAAATTCAATAAAAATATATATTAAATTGACATTTATTGCAAATTCATGGGATAAATGACACATGTGCATGAGATAAATGACATGTGCATGGTTGATCTTAAAGTTTGACTTAAAAAGTTTATGGTAGAATTCACATCTAGAATTAATGGGAGGAAACCTTTAGTTTGTGGAAGAAATGAATTTTATGCACTTACTAAAACAACTAGTTATGTCAAAAGTCACACATTTATGAGTTTGTGAGAGAAATGAAATAGAAATGATACACACCTTAAAGTTTTCCTAAAATTTTATGGGAGAAGGGAGAAATGACACATGTACAAGGTTTTCCTTAGAGTGGTAGTGGTTTATGGATATGAAAATGAAGAACTTATATTTAGATATGTTACAGAGATTGACTGTAGAGGCATTTACTAGACATGTCACCTTTGCGAAAAGATGAGATCCAAAGGCTACCTGACCCTTTACAGACTCTACCTTTAGAAATTTTAGATTTTAACACTCAACAGACAGACTAATATCCTATGGAAGTTCAAAATATTATGAGAGTTCAGCCACTTTAGGTTCTATTTTTAGGCCTTAAAGTTTGAGAGAAATGAAATTTACATGGTTTGCAAAATTGTTTTATACACTTACAAAAATCATGCTTTAAAGTTAATGGGAGAAAGCCAACATGACCTATATTCTTTAAAAATTTTACATAATAATTTATGGGAGAAATGACACATGTACACAGTTTTCCTTAAAGTGATTGAGGTTGATGGATATTAAAATGAAGAGCTTCTATTTAGATCTGTTACAGAGATTGACTGTAGGGGAATTTACTCGATATGCCACCTTTGAGAAATGATGAGATCTAGAGGCTACCTGACCCTTCACAGACTCTGCTTTTAGAACTTGTATGTTAATTTGCATGTGTTTTACATTGAATATTTTTCATTTTCTTACGAATCTATTTGAAACAATTAACTATATAAGGTTAAAAAATCTATTTTGTATCAAATTAATTTTGGTTTCAATGGGAAACTTTTATGGCTAATGTGTTTTTCTCAAAATGTGATAGACCCCATTAAAATGCAAGATATATTGAAATGATTCCTATGGTGTAATAAAATAGTTTCAAGTAGTTTAAAAATATAGATGCATAAATTCAATCAGCATAGTTTTGAGATATAAAAGTCAAAATGGAATAGTTGTTTCTGAACAAATATAAGTGGATCACTATGGATATATCTACTTCGTTAAAAGGGAGTTTTCGAGAAGGATGTCCACTAAGTTGGAAGGAAGGGAAAATATAACTATTATATATTAATGCATGTGTTTTACATTGAATATTTTTCATTTCATTAAGAATCCATTTGACACAATTAACTATATACTTGGTTAAAACCTATGTTTTGTATCAAATCACTTTCGATTTCAATGGGAAAATTTTATGGCTAATGTTTTTTTTCTTTTTGTATCAAATTACTTTTGGTTTCAATGGGAAAATTTTATGGCTAATGTGTTTTCCTCGAAATGTGATAAACCCCATTAAAATGGGAGATATATCGAAATGATTCCTATGGTGTAATAAAATAGTTTCAAGTAGTTTACAAATATAGATGCATAAATTCAATGAGCATATTTTTGAGATATAATTCCAAAATGGAATAGTTGTTTGTGACCAAATATCACTGGATCACTATGGATATATCTGCTTCATTAAAAGCGAGGGATTTTTCTACAAGGATGTCCACTAAGTTCAAAATAAGGGAAAATATCACAATTATATGTTAATGCATGTGTTTGACATTGAATATTTTTCATTTTATTAAGAATCTATTTGAAACAATTACCTATCTAAGGTTAAAACCTATGTTTTGTATCAAAAAACTTTTGGTTTCAATGGGAAACTTTTATGTCTAATGTGTTTTTTATCGAAATATGATAGACCCCATTAAAATGGGAGATATATCGAAATGATTCTTATGGTTTAATAAAACAGTTGATTAGTTTAAAGATATAGATGCATAAACTCAATGAGCATAGTTTTGAGATATACAAGTCCAAAATGCAATAGTTGTTGGTCAAAAATATCAGTGGATCACTATGGATATCTCTGATTCATTAAAATGGATTTTCTAGAAGGATGCCCACTAAGTTGGAAAGAACGGAAAATGTCAAAATTATATGTTAATGCATGTGTTTTACATTGAATATTTTCATTTTATCAAGAATTTGTTTGAAAAAATTAACTATATAAGGTTAAAACCTATGTTTTGTATCAAATCACTTTTCGTTTCAATGGGAAACCTTTATGGCTAATGTGTTTTTCTCAAAATGTGAGAGACCCCATTAAAATGGCATATATATAGAAACTATTCCTTTGATGTAATAAAATAGTTGAGTAGTTTAAAGATATAGATGCATAAATTCAATGAGCATAGTTTTGAGATATATAAGTCCAAAATGGAATAGTTGTTGATGAAAAAATATTAGTGGATCACTATGGATATATCTGCTTTATTAATAGGGAATTTTCTAAAGGGATGGACTAAGTTGGGAAGAAGCGAATATATCACAATTATAAGTTAATGCATGTGTTTTACATTGAATATAAAAGGTTTTTTCTCTCTCTCATTATTTCAGTCCTGATATTATAAAATCTTTCCACTAAATCCATTCCCTACTATTTTTCATGTGAACCACATTCCCAAACCCACCCATCTATGTACCTAAGATTTTTTTTATGTTCTGCAAATATCAAAACATCTGCCTGTGATCCTAGAGAGTCCTCTAATGCATCTTGGAGTCTTATAGTTGGTCATATTGAAACAAAACCACTATAGGGTTCAAGTAAGAGTTTTATGTCTTCTCTTGGGGGCTATGTGATTTCAACATCTAACACACTTGGAGCAAATCACCAATCCATGATTGGAATAAATTATCAACCTTGGCATAAAGAGTTCTTATCATATTTTCCTGGGCTAATTCAGACTAATAGTTTTTATAGGTTGAACACTAAAAAATAATGTTTAGAATTTTTACTGCTTAGCATTGACAAGATTTCTGTTATTCCTACAGATAGTGATAAGCCTGGTGGTAATGGTGACTCTAATAGCTTAAATTTAGACTAACAATGTTCATAGGTTGAACACTAACAAAATATGTTCAGAAATTTTCCTGCCTAGTATTGGCAATATTTCTGCTATTCTTGCAGATAGTGATATGCCTGGTGGTAATGGTGACTCTAATAACTGCAATTCAGACTAACATTGTTCATAGGTTGAACATTGACAAAGAATTTTCAGAAAGTTTCTTGCCTGTCATCGACAAGATCTCTGCTATGCCTGTAGATAGTTATAAGCCTGGTGGTAATGGTGAATTTGATAAATGAAACAATTGGACCTCTAAAGATGCATGTTTTTTATAGGAACAAAAAGCAAGGAAATCTATGAGCAAGCAGATGTCATAGTGAAATGGACTATGCAGGGATAACAAAATATATGTTTTTTTTCTATCAGATTTGTTATTTTGATCCATTTTGGAAAGTACAATTGAAAGAAGATACACATCATATTAATGTAAAGGTCCAGAATATGGTAAAAAAATTATTTTTTCGATTTTGAATTAACAAGTGAAAATGTAAGTGAAAGATGCGCGAGATAGATGTGAATAGAGAAACGACAACAAGAAGCCCGAGACAGATGTGAACAAGAAACCTATAAAGGTTTGTGGGCTGATATATTTATGAAATACGAGTTCGATCGAACTATTTTAAAAGTTAGGCCGAACTAAAAGGTTGGTCAAACTTTTGTTGTCGGTTTTTCCATCTCCGGCCAAAAATCTATTTTCCCACGTCGTTAGTACACCGTCAATGTAAACGAGAGAATGAGTTCGGTCGAACTAATTTCAAAATTTTGGCTGAACTCTCTAATAGTTCGATTTAATGTTTACAAAATTTCGGCCGAATTATTGAGAAAAAACGTTTTTTGCCCCTGATTTTCACAAAACTGTAACCCAACTTCGGCTTTTTACCCCTAACCTAACATAGCGTAACCTAGCCTAGCCTAACCTAACCTTGCCTAGCTTGACCTAGCCAAGCCTAGGCTATCTGTACTTATCTTAACTTAGCCTAACCTAGCATAGCCTTACCTAGCCTTACTCTAACATAGCCTACTCTAAAATAACCTAATATAGCCTAGACAACTCTAATCTAGCCTAACCTAGCCTAGCGTAGCCTAGCTTATATTTCCAAACTCTACCCTAGCCTAACCTATATTAGCCTACTCTAGCCTAACCCACTTTAGCCTAGCCTATCCTAGCCTACTCAAGCCTAACCTAGCCTATCCTACCCTACCTTACTCTAGAGTAACCTAGCTTATCTTACTATATGGTATCATAGCCTAAGCTACCCTATCTTAGCCTAGACTACTCTTTACTACAGTACTCTAGCCTAACTTAGAGGCTAGGCTACGCTATCCTATCCTAACCTATTCTACCCTAACCTAAAATGCTCTACCCTACCCTATCGTAGTACTACTCTATCCCACTACTATCTTATTCCTACATTAGACTACTCAAGCCTAGCATAGTCTACTTTAGCTCTGCCTAACCTAGTGTACCCCACCCTACCCTACCCTACTCTAGATTAGCCTAGCCTACTATTACATAACCTATCCTAGAATTTCTTACCCTAGCCTACTCTACACTAACCTATCCTTGCCTACTCTAGCCTAGCCTAGCCTACTGTACCCTACCCTAGTCAAGTCTACTCTAGTCTCACGTAGCTTACCCTAGCCTAGCTTCCTCTAGCCTAAAGTACTTGAGCCTAGCCTAGCTTATTTTTCTATAGGTCAGCCTAACCTAGCATGGTGTATATTATCCTACTCTATCCTATCCTATCCTAATCTAACCTAGCCCACTTTATCCTATCCTAACCTAGCCTATTCAAGCCTAGATTAGCATACCCTAGAATACCTTACCTTTGAATAACCTACTCTAGCCAAGTCTAGCTTAGCCTACTCTATGGTATCATATCCTAACCTACCCTACCTTAGCCTAGACTACTCTAGCTTAGACTATTATTTCCTATTGTACTCTAGCCTAACCTAGAGGCTACTCTACTCTAGCCTACCCTAACCTACTCTAGCCTAAACTAACCTACTCTACCCTACCCTATCCTACTACGACTCTAGTCCACTACTACCTTATCATATAGTAGACTACTATATCCTAACCTAGTCTACTCTAGCTTAGCCTAACCTAGTGTACCCTACCCTACCCTACTCTACTCTAGCCTAGCCTAGCCTATTGTTACCTAAACAAGCCTACACTTTCCTATCCTAACCTATTCTAGACTAACCTATCCTTTCCTACTCTATCCTAACCTAGCCTAGCCTAGCCTAACCTAGCCTACTCTAACCTACACTAGTCAAGCCTACGCTAGTCTCCTGTAGCTTACCCAACCCTAGCTTCCTCTAGCCTAGAATACTCTAGCCTAGTGAAGTTAGTCTACTCTAGGTCAGCCTAACCTAGCATGGCATATATTAGTCTACTCTATCCTAGCCTATCCTAACCTTGCTTACTCTAACCTAGCCTAGCCTAGACTAGCCTCTCCTACTCAACCCTTTTCTACACTATGTAGCCTAGATTGGCTTAACCCAGCTTTTCCTAGGCTACTGTGGCATAGCTCACTCTAGCCTAAAATAGCCTAACCTAATTAATCATAGCTTAGGCTACTCAAACCTGGCATAGTCTACTCTAGCCTATGTTAGCCTAGCATACCCTAGCCTACGCTAGCATAGTCTAGCCTACACAAGCCTAACCTTGCCTAGTCTAGCTTAGGTTAGTCCAACATATTCCAGCCTACTCTTAAATTTCCTACTCTAGCCTATCCTAGTCTAACTTAGCTTAAATTTCCCAACTCTAACCTAGCCTAGCCTCGATTAGCTTACTCTAGCCTAGCCTACTTTAGCCTAGCCTAGCCTAGCCTACTCAAGCCTTGTTTAGCCAAGCTTAGCCTACCCTACTCAAAACTAATTTAACCTAGCCTAGCCTAGCCTACTCAATCCTACCTTAGCCTACCCTTTCCTACCTTACTCTAGCATATCCTACTCTAGCCTAGCTTAATTTAGCCTACTCTGTGGTATCCTATCCAAACGTACCCTACCTTAGCCTAGACTACTCTAGCTTAGAGTACTCTTTCGTAGAGTACTATATCCTAACCTAGAGATTATCCTATTCTAGCCTCTTATAACCTACTCTAGCCTAACCTAATCTACTTTACCCTAGCCTATCCTACATTTCCTTAGACTACTCTAGCCTAGCCTAGTATACTTTAGATAAGCCTAACCTAGCCTAACCTATCCTACCCTATCCTGCTCTAGCCTAGCCTATCTTAGCCTAGCCTACTCTTTCCTAGTCTAGCCTATCCTTTCCTACTCTACCCTACTCTACCCTACCCTAGTTAAGCCTACTCTAGTCTCGCCTAGCTTAACCTAGCCTAGAAGTTCCTCTATCTTACACTACTCCAGCCTAGCTTACCCTAGCCTACTTTAGGTTATCCTAACCTAGCATGGCATAGATTAGCCTATTCTATCCTAGCCTAGACAAGCCTATTAAAACCTAGCCTTCTCTAGCCTTCCCTACACTACCTAGTCTACTCTAGCCTAACCTATTCTAGACTAGTCTACTTAGCCTACCCTAGCCTACTAGTGCCTAACCTATCCTATGCTTTCCTAGCCTAGATGAATCTTGCCTAGGAGAGCCTACTCTAGCCTCGCCTAGCTTAGCCTAGCCTAACATAGCCTAACCTAACCTAGCCTACTATAACCTAGGCTCGCCTACCCTAGTCTAGCTTAGCCTATTCTAGCCTATCGTTCTCTATTATAGCTTAGCTTAGCCTGCTCTCGGTTATCTTATCCTAACATAACATAGATTATCCTATTCTATCACAACCTACCCTAGACTACCCTAACCTACCTTAACCTAGTCTACTCTTGGTTAGCCTACTTTGCCTAGCCTAGCCTACTATTTCCTAACCTAGCCTACTCTTTGCTAGGGTAGCTTACCATTTCGTAACAAGCCTACCCTATTTTAGTGCAGCGTTGCCTACGTTAGTCTAGTATATCTTACTGTAGGTGTGTCCTCTAGCCTAGACTGCTTTATTCTAGAGTACTCTAGTCGAGCATAATCAATCCTAACCTAGCTCAGCCTATTCTAGCATAGCCTAAGCAACTCTAACCTTGCCTAACATAACCTAGCCTAGTCTACTCTAGCTTAACGTAGCCTAACCTAGCCTACCCTAGCTTATCTTAGCCTACTCTAGCCTAGCCTAACCTACCTTAAACTAAGCTACATTAGTATACTCTAGTCTAGCCAAGCCTATCCAAATCTATCTTAGCCTAGCAAACCTACCCTATCCTACCCTAGCCTGGCATAGCCTAGCCTACTATAGGCTAGCCTACCCTAACATGGCCTAACATTTCCTACTCTAGCCTAGCCTAACCTAACCTAACCTATCTTATCCTATGCTACCCTAACCTAGCCTAGCTTAACCTAGTCTAGCCTAACCTAACCTAACCTAACCTAACTTACTCTAGCCTAGCCTACTCTAGCCTAACCTACTCTTTCCTACTTTAGCCTACTCTAACCTACCCTACTCTATCCTAGCCTACTCTAGCCTATTCTAGCCTACCATAGCCTACTTTAGAATAACCTAATATATTCTAGAATAACCTAGCCTAACCTACATTAGTGAACTATACTCTATCCTAACCCATTATAACCTAGCCTAATCTAGCCTAACTTACTATATCTTAACCTAGCCTAACCTACTCTAGCCTAGCCTAACCCTAGCCTATCCTAGCCTACTTTAGCATGGCCTAACCTACTCTAGCCTACTCTACCCTAGCCTAGCCTAATATAGCCTAGCTTAACCTATCCTAACCTAATATAGCCTAGCCTAATCTAGCCTAAGCTACTCTAGCCTAGCCTAACCTAACCTACTCTAGCCTAGACTAATCTAGCCTATCCTAACCTACTCTAGCTTGGCCTAACCTATTATAGCATAACCTACACAAGCCTACCCTACCATAGCGTAACCTAATACACCCTAACCTACTCTAGCCTAGCCTAAACTAGCCTAACCTACAATAACCTAACCTACTCTAGCCTAGCCTAACCTAGCATAACCTAGACTAAGTTTAGCCTATTCTAGCTTAGCTTACTCTAGCCTAACATACTCTAGCCTAGCCTACTCTAGCGTAGCCTAGCCTACTCTAGCGTAGCCTAGCCTTCCCTACTCTAGCCTAGCCTACACTCTCCGAGCCTAGCCTAGCCTAACCTATACTAGCCTAGCCTACTCTAGCCTAGCCTACTCTAGTCTAGACTAACCTAACCTAGTATACTCTAGCCTAATCTAGTCTAGCCTAGCCTAGCCTACTCCAACCTACCCCATTCTTTCCTAGCCTACTCTAGCCTACCCTAGCTTAGGCTAGCTTACTCTAGCCTAACCTACTTTATCCTGCTCTATCCAACTCTATCCTACTCTATCCTACTCTAGCCTAGCCTAGCCTACTGTAGCCTACCCTATTCTAACCTAGCGTAGCCTACTCTAGCCTACTCTAGCCAAGCCTATCCTACTCTATCCTACTCTAGCCTAGCCTATCCTACCTTATTCTACTCTAGCCTATCCTAGCCTACCTCAGTCTACTCTAGCATAGCCTATCCTAGCCTACCTTACTCTACTCTAGCATAGCCTATCCTATCCTGGCCTACTCTAGCCTCCTCTAGCCTCCTCTAGCCTAACCTACTTTAGCCTAGCCTAACCTACTCTAGGATACTCTATCCTAGCCTAGCCTAACCTATTGAAGCCTAGCCTAAGCTAGCCTACTCTAGCCTAATCTAGCCTAATCTAGCCTAGCCTATCCTACTCTAGCCTAGCCTATCCCAACCTATGCTAGCCTACCCTACTCTAGCCTACCTTAACCCACTATAGCCTAGCCTAGCCTCCTCTAGCCAACTCTAGCATAGTTTAGCCTAGCCTACTCTAGGCTACTCTAGCCTAGACAAGCCTAGCCTATTCTAGCCTAACCTACTCTACCCTACTCTAGCCTAACCTAATTTTTCCTACCCTAGCGTAGCCTACTCTATCCTACCCTACCTTACTCTTTTTCATAGCCTAGCCTAGCCTACTTTAGCTGAGCCTAGCCTAGCCCAGCCAAACCTACCCTACTCTAGCCTAGCCTACCCTACTCTAGCCTAGCCTAGCCTAGCTTACTCTAGCCTACCCTAGCCTACCCTTGTGTACTTTAGCCTAGCCTACCTTAGCCTACTCTAACCTATCCTATCCTAACCTACCCTAGTATACTCTAATCTAGCCTCATCTAGCCTACTATAGAATAGCGTAGCCTACCCTAGGGTACTCTAGGCTACTCTAGCCTTGCCTAGCATAACATATTCTAGCTTGACATACTCCAGCGTACTCTAGCCTAACCTAGCCAAGCCTAGCCTATCTTAGTTTAGCCTACGCTAGCCTACCCTAGCCTACTCTAGCCTAGCCTAAAATGGCCTAACTTAGCCTAGCCTAGCCTACTTAATCATATCCTTGCCTAGCCTAGCCTAACCTAACCCAGCCTAACCTACCCTAATCTACCCTAACCTACTCTATCCTAACCTATCCTAACATAGCCTATCCTACCCTACTCTAGCCTAGCGTGCTCTAGCCTATCGTAGCCTAGCCTAACCTAACCTAGCCTAATGTAGCCTATTCTAGCCTAACCTAGCCTAACTTAACATAGCCTGAACTAGCTTAGCCTAACCTAGCCTAACCTAACCTAACATAAGATTTCCTAACATAGCCTAGCATAGCGTAACCTAACCTAACTTAGCCTAGCCTAGCTTAACCTATCCTAGCCTAGCCTAGCCTAACCTAGCCTAACCTAGCTTAACCTCGCCTAGCCTACCTTAGCCTACCTAGCCTAATCTAACCTAGCCTAACCTAACCTAGCCTTACCTAACCTTGCATAACCTAACCTAACCTAACCTTGCCTGGCTTAACCTAGCCTAGCCTAACATAGCCTTACCTAGCCAAGCCTTACCTAGCCTTACCTAGCATTGCCTAGCCTAACCTAACTGAGCCTAACTTAACCTAACCTAACCTAACCTACCCTACCTTAGCATAGCCTACTTTACACTCTATCCTAATGTAGCCTACTCTAGCGTAGCCTAGTGTAGCCTACTCTAGCTTATTATAGCCTAATCTAGCGTAGCCTAACCTATTATAGGCTACTCTAGCCTAGCCTAGCCTACTTTAGCCTACTCTAACCTAACCTAGCCTAGCGTAGATTAGACTACTCTAGCCTACCCTACCCTACTCTAGCCTAACCTAGACTAGCCTAGCCTAGACTACTTTAGCCTAGCCTAGATTAGTCTATCATAGCCTAGCCTAGCCTAACATAGCCTAACCTACTCTAGCCTAACCTAGCCTAATATACCCTAACCTACTCTAGCCTATCATGCTCTACCCTAGCCTAGCCTAACCTAGCGGAACTTAGCCTACACTAGCCTAGCCTACCCTAACCTAACCTAACCTAACTTGGCCCAACCTAAACTAGCCTAGCCTAGCCTAGCCTAACCTAACCTAACCTAGCCTAGCCTAACCTAACCTATCCTAGTCTAGCCTAGCCTACCCTAACCTAGTCTAACCTAGCCTAGCCAACCCTAGCCTACCCTAGCCTAGCCTACCATACCCTAGCCTAACCAAGCCTATCCTAACCTAGCCTAGCCTAACATTTCCTAACCTAGCCTAGCCTAACCTAACCTATTTTAACCTTTCCTTACCTAGCCTAGCCTAACCTAGCCTAATCTAGCCCACTCTAGCCTGGCCTAGTCTACTCTAGTCTATTCTAGCCTAACCTACTCTACTCTATCTTGCCTTAGTCATTTCTTTAGTAGCCGAGGCTAGGATACTCTAGCATACCTTTGTATACTCTATATTAGTTTGGTATAACCTACTCTAGCTTACCCTAGCCTACTATAGAGTACCCTATCTTGTTTTTGTCTAACCCACCCAAGCTTAAATGTATTTTATCCTTGTGTAGCCTAGTTTAATTTAGTCTACTCTAGACCACTCTAGCTTAGCCTACCCTAATCTAACACAACCTAGATTCATACGAGTTTATATATATACATGTTGTAATAAAATATATTCAAAAGAAATATTAAAAAAAAATTACAGTAAAATTTAATTTTATATATAAAAACATTATCATTTTATATTATATAAATGCAAATTTTTTTTTTTTTTTTTGTATATTATGTTATTTTAATTAAAAAAATATACCATACTACATTCTACCATTAATAAAATATAATGCAGAACTTGAATAACATATTAAATATTTAAATTTAGAAATCCTTTTAAAAAAATAAGTTAAACTAAACAATAAATCATTGAAAAACAAATTAAATTAAATGCTATTAATAAAAATTTAAATATAACAAAATTTATTTTAAATGAATTAAATGTATAAATATACAATTTAAAGTACATTAAACTTAACCACAATAAAGGTAAAAAAAGAATATTATAAATGAAAAAATATATTTTTAAATAGAAAACATATTTCTAAAATGTAAAAACATAATTGAAAATCATTTTAAAAAATCCAATAATCTAGAACTAAATTTTTAGAGAAATTATTTTTTTTTGGAAAAGTTATACAAAATCGATTTTGATTTCTCTGAAGAGAATCTTCAAACCTGAAATGAGCGGATTAAGTTTTCTCTGGAGAGCAGGGCTTCTAAGATGGAGAGAATCTACGACTATGACCAAGTTAAGGCTGGTGGCTTTAATATAAAAGAGAAGAGCTTCTAAGATGGGTAGAATCTACAAATATAACCAAGTTAAAGAATATATTAAAGATTGGAAAACGAGCAAATAATCAAACTAAGAAGGAAAAAATAGGAAGAAATTCAACACATTAGATCACAAAGAAATGCAGAAATTCAACCAAAATCTCAAAGAAAGAGATGATGTGCAGAGAGGGCAGTTCATCAAAGCACAGATATGCATCATTATACAGGGGTTTTATTTATTCGTTTTTGTCTTTCTCAGCCTAACCTACTCTAGCCTAACCTATCCTAACATAGCCTAACCTACCCTACTCTAACCTAGCGTGCTCTATCCTATCGTAGCCTAGCCTAACCTAACCTAGCCTAACCTAGCCTAGTCTAACCTAACCTAGCCTTGCCTAGCTTAGCCTAGCCTAGCCTAACCTAACCTAACCTAACATTTCCTAACATATCGTAGCATATCCTAACCTAACCTAACCTAACCTAGCCTAGCTTAACCTATCTTAGCCTAGCCTAGCCTAACCTAGCCTAACCTCTCCTAGCCTACCCTAGCCTACCCTAGCCTAATCTAGCCTAGCCTAACCTAACCAAGCCTTACCTAACCTTGCATAACCTAGCCTAACCTAACCTTTCCTAGCTTAACCTAGCTTATCCTAACCTAGCCTAGCCTAGCCTTACCTAGCTTAACCGAACCTAACCTAACCTAGCCTTACCTAGCCTAGCCTTACCTAGCCTAACCTAGCCTTACGTAGCATAGCCTAGCCTAACCTAACTTAGCCTAACTTAACCTGACCTAACGTAACCTAGCCTACCTTAGCATAGCCTACATTAGCCTACTTTACACTCTATCCTAATGTAGCCTACTCTAGCGTAGCCTAGCCTAGCCTACTCTAGCCTACTGTAGCCTAATCTAGCATAGCCTAACCTACTCTAGGCTACTCTAGCCTAGCTTAGCCTACTCTAGCCTACTCTAGCCTAAGCTAGCCTAGCCTAGCTTAGCCTACTCTAGCCTACCCTACTCTATCCTACCTTAGACTAGCCTAGCCTAGACTACTTTAGCCTAGCCTAGATTAGTCTAGCATAGCCTAGCCTAGACTAACTAGCCTAACCTACTCTAGCCTAACCTAGCCTAATCTACCGTAACCTACTCTAGCCTATCATGCTCTACCCTAGCCTAGCCTTACCTAACCTAGCCTAGCCTAGCCTAGTCTAACCTAACCTAGCCTAACCTAGCCTACACTAGCCTAGCATAGCCTAGCCTAGCCTACCCTAACCTAACCTAACCTAACCTGGCCCAACCTAAGCTAGCCTAGCCTAGCCTAACCTAACCTAACCTAACCTAACCTATTCTAGTCTAGCCTAGCCTAGCCTTACCTAGTCTAACCTAGCCTAGCCAACCCTAGCCTAGCCTACCCTACCCTAACCTAGCCAAACCTAACCTAACCTACCCTAACCTAACCTAACCTACCCTAACCTAACCTAACCTATCTTAACCTTGCCTTACCTAGCCTAGTCTAACCTGGCCTAATCTAGCCCACTCTAACCTACCCTAGTCTACTCTAGTCTATTCTAGTCTAACCTACTCTACTCTAGCTTGCCTTAGTCATTTCTTTAGTAGCCAAGGCTAGGCTACTCTAGCTTTCCTTAGTCATTTCTTTAGTAGCCGAGGCTAGGATAAAGTTTTTTATGGAGAGCAGGGCTTCTAAGATGGATAGAATCTATGACTATGACCAAGTTAAGGCTGGTGGCTTTAATATAAAAGAGCAGAGCTTCTAAGATGGATAGAATCTACAACTATAACCAAGTTAAACAGTATATTAAAGATTGGAAAACGAACAAATAATCAAAGTAAGAAGGAAAATATAGGGAGAAATTCAACACATTAAATCACAAAGAAATGCAGAAAGTCAACCAGAATCTCAAAGAAAGAGATGATGTGCAGAGAAGGAAGTTCATCAAAGCACATATATGCATCATTATACAAGGGTTTTATTTATTCGTTTTCATCTTTCTCAGAACAAGAAATAGAAAATTAATACCAAAGGAAAAATTTAAACTAATTTATTATGTTTCTTTATTTCTGGGAACATAAAAAATTAAAGTATGTGTAGGTAATAGAAGAAATTAAAGTAGATGCAGGTAAGTAAAGGGATATTTTAGATACATGGGTGGTAGTAAGGACGGATGGTGAAAATCTGAAAGGAAAAAGGAGGGATCACGGATGGAATTTCAAAACATACCCACCATTGACCCGTTTTTAGAGTTTGAAGGAAGATTTTGATGGTAAAGAAAATTCTTTAACGTTATTTGACGGGAAAATAACTTTGTCCTTGTCAAATTCTATTTGGAAAAAAGGAAAAAAAATTGAAATGTACAGAGAAAAAGAAATGAATTCAGCTCTAAATGCAAAGAAATCCTTAGAAATAGAAGATAGGAAGCACACTAAATAAATGTAATTATTTAAAATGTATTTATATAATTTGGGTCCTTTTATAACACCAATCAAGGGAAGATTTAAAATATTATAAACCGATATAGATTCTGAAAAACTAAAGCACAGGCAAGAAAACATATTATTTATAGGCATGAAACTTAATTAAACCGATTCTCTGGACTTTCTTTCTTTGCTGAGAATATATTAAAGTGAGGATTGGAAAACGAGCAAAATAATTAAATTGAATAGAAAAAAGAATGGAGAAATTCAACACGAATAGCAAAGAAAAAGATGATGTGCAGAAAGGGTCATTCATTAATGCACACAAATACACCATTATACAAGGGTTGTATTTATTCTTTTTTTATCTTTTGCAGAAAACAAATAAGAAAAGCTAATACTGGAGGAACAGAAGAAATTAAATTAGTTGTAGGTAAGTGAAGCAACATGTTTTTTATTTCTCATAATGAAAGGCAACAAAACAAAAAGATCTATATATTGTCAAGAAAATGTGGACAGATGTATTACTTCTCAGAAGCAGAGGAAACATGAACTTTGTTACTACCTAAAGTAGAACACCAAGCGAAATCCAATACCAATTTCAATTATTACATCCCATCCCCCAAGTTGTCTGCAAAGTCAAAAATCACAAGTCAGGATTCAACCAACAAATTGCAATTGATGTAAAAAGATAAAGAAAAACACAAATAGTTATATCTAGTGTAATTTAATATAAAAAAACATATAATAATGAAACTAAACTACAGATCTGGATCTCGATCTTCACCTTTTAAATTGAAATCAAAATTAATTCCAATCCCACCACAGTAGTAGTTGGAGACCACTTCTAAGTTCCCACCATTCACACCACCATCAAAGTCTCTGACTGAAATTCCATATATATGCATTGATTTTTTAAAATAATCTCCACAATGACATGGTATTTTTTAGATCTATAATCATACAGCCCCTATTTTTAACTTAATAAAAAATAAATCAGCACATTTAGCTCAACGTCACACTCCTATAGCATGTCCTGCAAAGCACGACCATATTTCACCATTGAGTAGTTTTGTTCTAGATGGTAGTCAAAACTGTGTTAAGTCACAAAACATTGGTGCAAAAATTCAATAACAAATTGACTCCTTTTACAGTAAACACTACGCCAAGTCTCTCTTGTAAAATTTGATTAAATAAATGAAAACATTAGCCATGTAGTTGTTGGAAAAATAACCTAAGAAGCTAGCCCATAATATTGCATCATGTCTTATCTAAACTTTGAAGACGTTTAAAAATATTAATGAATTAGTTTCCTTCCCCAATTTTTCTACTTCAGTAAGCTCAAACTGCATAACCAATCACATCGCGATAAAATGAAATAAGAAATTACAATTTAGTTAGCTTAGAAATTCTATGTTATAACCAAACCAGGCAATAACCCTATCGCTTTTACAGAACAAGTGAAAATAATTTTACATTGAAACTATCCATGTAAGTGATGTACCCCACTTAAGAGCGTCAAAACCTAATCATAATGCATCTAACCAATTGTGCCAACATGTATGGTTAAGAATGCATTGAGTAGAAGAATGAATAGAATAGATTGATTAAATGGATTCATGAGGCCAAGTCACCTAGGGATCTAGGCCCTCTAAATATTGAAAACCTCCTCATGTAATGTGCCATTGCTAACTTCGGATTCGTACCACCTCAAAATAGTGGAAACAAGATCTGTTGCGAAATCATGGAGGAACTAAACTAGATCTGTTGGGTATGTGCTCCATTAAAAGAGAATAACGCCCAAGCTATAGGTAAACCATAATAAGCTCTATCTCGCATCACAATTGAAAAAGGGTATGTTGCATAGTAATGGATAAATTGAATTCGATTTTTTAGGTACATGCTCTAGTGAAGGAGAATAGATACCAAGCAATAAGAATATAACGAATCTATTTCAAGTCATAATTGAAAAAGTGTCTATAATAGGGTCATGAATCCAGAAATAGAGAGTACATATGAGAGGTCGAGTTCCCTAAAATTGATGCATGTTACGACATTTATGAGAGATATGACATTGAATGACTAGTAACACTATTACCGATCAACGGGAAAATTATCTGCTACCCTTTTTTTGAGGTAGCAAAAAAAACACCAGATTTTGAAAAGTGGTGATGTAGAATCACCCCATTTTTTGGAGC
Organism: Pinus albicaulis; assembly: GCA_034641835.2. Taxonomy (NCBI): domain Eukaryota; kingdom Viridiplantae; phylum Streptophyta; class Pinopsida; order Pinales; family Pinaceae; genus Pinus; species Pinus albicaulis. The sequence goes on from JAXQQM020086694.1 coordinate 204,876, forward strand.
ATAGTTTTGGGACTTTAATTTTTCCTATTATTTTTTTTTAATGTCGTGATTTTCATGTCGATTTTGAAAAGTGGTGATGTAGAATAGCCAGCATACTTTTGGAACTTTCAATTTTCTTTGATTTTGTTTTCTTTAAATGTCATGTCGATTTATAAAAATGGTCATTTTTTTGGCACTTAATTTATTTTATTTTATTAAGTTTCAACATTTTTTTTAAATGCTAGTGCTCATCAATCCTTTTTATTTAAATGCTAGTGCAACATCAATCCTTTTTATTTAGAGTGGTCATTTTCATCTTGGTAATAAAAGATAAAAATAAAATTAAAAAAAAACGTGAGAAAAAAATCATATATAAAAAATATGAAAAAAAAACTAATAAAGGTGTAAAAAAATACAAAAATAATTTGTAAAAATAAAAAATCTAAACAAAAAAGTCAAAATAAATAAATAATTGAAAAAATAAATAAGAAAAGGGAAAAAACTCATACTTTAAAGAAAAATAAAGTATGATAAAATAAAATAATTAAAATTAAAAATTAAAAAATAATAAAAATAATTTAAGATAAATAAAATACTAAAGTACAAAATAATTAAAATTCGAAATTTAAATTTAAAAAAAAAAAATTATATATATAAAAAGAACATTAAACAAAAACTATTAAACGATAAAAAATAAAAATAAAAAATAAAAGTAAATTAAAACTCTCTCTCTCTCTCTCTCTCACACACACACATATACACGAAAAATGCATTTTCAAAGAATTAAAAAAAAAACATAATTAGTTTTTTTTTAATTAAAAAAATAAGAATAAAAATTAACCTAAAAATAATAATAATAACACATTTTTTTAAATAAATAAAAATTAAATAAAAAAATTAAAAAACATAAATAAAATTAAAAATTAAAAATTAAAAATTAAAAAATTAAATTTAAAACAAAATATATATATTAATAAAAAATTTATAAATTTGGGTTTTACAGCCACCCTGAGGCCACGGGGCTCGGCCGACAGGCAAAAGGAGAGATACGAGCTCTTCTGCCACCCTCCGATTGAGTCTCATGGCCCTAGGGCGAGAAGGATCGACCCTTGCTGCCCTAGGGTCGCGGTGGCGAGAGAGGTGATAGATCTCTCCCCACCCTCTGGCCAAGTCCTGCATTGTCATGATAGCAACGGTTGACCCTTGACACCCTAGGGCCATGGGGCTCACCCGATGGGAGACAAGAGAGTTCGAAACACTCCCGCTGCCCATTGGCAGGGCCTCGCGGCCCTAGGGGGGCAAGGGTCGATTCCCAAAATCGACACCCACCGCCCTATGGATTGTGAGGGTCGGTCGACGAGCGACGGGAGAGCTCCCAGAATCGTCCTCGGCCACCCTAGGCAACGCGGGGCTCGACCGACGAGTAGTCTCCTGACGGCCCCTAGGGCAGCAGGGGTCGATTCCCAAAATCAACCCCTGTTGCATTGGGGCCGTGTGTCTCAGTCGGCCGAGCCCCACTGCCCTAGTGTGACAGTCAACAAACACATTTTTTTTATATTTTTTATATTTTTATTATTATTATTTAATTTTTCTTTTTTTTTTAATCTTTTTCATTTTTAATTAATTAATTAATTAATTTTATTCATTTTTTTCAATTTTTTTTTAAAATTAAAAAAAAAATTATTTTTGTTATTTTTTTTAATCTAAAAATGTGTTTATCATATATTTATATAATTTTTTTTAATTTATATTATTATTTAAATTTCTTTTAAATTTTGATTTTTTTTTTTTTAATTTAAATTATTATTATTAATTTTTTATCTATTTATTTATTTTTAAAATTAAATATCTGTAAATTTTTATTTTATATTATTTTAATTATGTGGTTTATTATTATTATTATTATTATTGTTATTATTAAAAAAATATTGTTTTTTTTTCTCGGTTAATTTTTTTTTTAATTGTGTGTTTTTTTTAAATTTTTCCTCTTCTATTTTATTTTTGAAATTTTTATTTTATTTTTTAATTTTACAAATGATATTTTGCCTTTAATACCATGCCTAAGATTATTGGATTTTTATTTCCATAACTATGATATTTTATCTTTAAGGCTTTTCAGAGATACAATACTAGATTATCTTTAATACCATGCCTAAAAATCATTGGAATTTTAAGACTTGATATTTTATCTTTAGTGCCATGTTTATCGTTGAAATTTTAAGGTTTTTGAGAGTCATGATATTTTATCTTTAATTTTATTATTAAAAATTGTTGACAATTTACCCCGAAAAGTAAAATACGTTATTCCAACATTAAAATTGGCGACATTATTCCAGCATCAACACTTTTTGTTTTCAGGTTATTTTTTGCACACACAAAATTGGCGACATTATTCCACCATCAACATTTATTATTTTTATGGTGTTTTTTCGATCCCTTTTTCAAGAAAAAAATTGGTTTTTAGCATAATTTAAAAAAAATGTAGAAATTTGACCCTAAAAAAAGTGCATTTTGAAAGACACACTTTTCATTTATGGGTTGTTTTTTCATGTTTTTGAGCTAGAGTTCTTGTATTGAGGTAATAGTTCATGTTTTATCGATAACTGTGTTTAGTATTTACACTATTAAATTTCACCATTTTCCACATCAAGTCATAGTAAATAGAAAAAATCACAACAATAATAACATGTTGAATATTCTCCCCTATAGTATCCACCCTCATTTATTACTATGGATAAATAAGTTTAGATAGTGCCAAAAGTACATACAACTGAATTAAACAGGATCTCCATCACGAGTAATATCAACAACATCGAAAACAATGGAAAAATAAGATACACTATGATTTGTCACATCCATAGGAAAAAGACAAGAAACCACTAGGGCAATGAATTACAGAATATGGACTGATAAAAAACACTGAATGTGAATACTTATAACTTACTCAACATAGAACCTGAGTATGCATGATAACCAACAAAAATAACTGACTATATTTGTACATTCTAATAGAAACAGCATAAACTTCGAAAGGAGAATTATAAACTGAAAACGGGAACTCTAGCCAAAAAGACCCCGAAAACATGAAAAAAAACTCATAAATGAAAAGTGTGTATTCTAGAATGAGGTTTTATTTTTTTCAAGGTTAATTTGCAACATTTTTTAAAAATGGCAGTAAAACCAATTTTCATGTGCCAAATAAATGGAAAAAACACACCAATGTTGGTGTTATAATACCATTTTTATTTTTTGGGTACAATTTAAACATATTTTTAGTAACGAAATTAAATATAAAATAATGGGATTTCCAACACATTTAAATTCCAATAATTTTTGTCCATGTTGTTTAACATATACTTTGATGACACTAAAAATCCCTAAAATTCTAATTTTTTTTCAACCATAATGTTAAAGATCAAAGATATTTCACAATTTTTCACCCATTAAATTAAAAAACACTAACTTCTCAACATATTTCAACTACGATATTATGAAAAAATTATATGACTAAAATAACCCAATGAAACATGAAATATTTCTTCAAGTTATTGTTGCATTTTGAATATTTTAGAGAAATGAATTCATCATAATTAAAACATATAATCCAACAAAAATAAAAATGACTCATAACTTCATGTAAGATCATATGGAAGTTAAAATATCATTTTCATTTCTCAATGAAAAAATAATTTATATAGAATGTCTTACACAATTATTAAAAATCACTCATATTTTTTTGCATACCATCAAAATTCACATCTTTAGATGAATGACTGGATGCAGATGAATATGTTCCATATTCTTCTCTTTCATCAACTAGTTCCCCATCTCAGTCAACATGCATGCCCACCACTTGAGGTTTCAAAATTCTTCTAGATCTATCACCGAGTCAAGTAGACTTTCATCTCAACAATATTTCTTTTGGTAACAACCTCTTCAGAATCTCTATCATCCTAGAGCGAAGAGTTCCTCTATTTGTTAGATTGAAGTCATAAATAAGTATGCCAACTTGCTCTAATTTTATGAGGTCTATGCGGCGTCGATTTATATTTGTACCCTTTATTTTTCTATTTCCACCAATTCTTTTATCAACTACGATCTCTAGTTTGTACACACCATTGAATGGGCGTGTGTTTTTGGCATACCAATGTACTTCAACACTTGTAACTTCTTCATTTTATGTAATGACCTTTATAACCTTCGTAACCCAGAACAGATAGCCATGTGGATGTTCAGGTTGTAACACTACGATCATGCAACCCTCCTTAATATCCTGTACTGAACCCTTGTAAAGGTCTTCCATGGCTTCACGTTGTGCATGAGATCTTTGGGAACCCATATACATTTATCTTTCCTCCACCTATGTAGAATTAATAATACCTTGTGATTGTTGTTGTTCAACAATGTTTGTTTCCTACTATTCATTTGACACATTTTGTGGCCAAATAAATGGAGTCTTCAAAAGAATATCTTCATTTTATGGACTTAAAAGGTTATCACTTTGATCAGTGAAAAAGGACTCCCGCCAAAATGAATGAACAACATCAAAGTATTCATATGTATATCTAATGGGTTTTTTAATTTCTTCTAGGCATTCAGAATAATATATGTCTATCTTCTATCCTTGTGCTTTATGAACTTCACTAACTTATTTTAATAAAAATATATTTGACGCAAATATTGGATGATCTAGAATGAACTTCAAAAATTTCAAATGTGATGATAGTGCCCATATGAGTGTTTTCCCATAAATATGAGTATTTGAGTAATTCTTGCCCCATATGAGTGTTTTCCCATAAATTTTTTTGATGCAAAATTGTTGTTGGAGGCTAATTTCATTAAGTTGTTCAACGCATTTCTCCTAACCTTGCGATCCCAGAGTAATCCTTCACATGTCAACAATTTCTTATAACACATGAAAAATAGGCTCTGTCATATATGATTTCTTTCTTAGTACATTCAATTAATGAAAGCGAACTCGCAACATCCTTCCACCTCAATTTTACTGAAAAACGACTGAACATATGATCAATATGGTCGTCAGTGTGCCCAACAAGAAGGAAACAAACCTTTACTTGATGAAAAATTCTCAATTCAACAAGCATGTTTAGATATCCAAAAACAATATGGTTTTTGTTTTCATGACGAGATTTGTCTAATTGTAGATACAACATTTTAGGAATATTACAGCACCAATGAGAAATTATCTCATGAATTATTCTTATTTTCGGATTTACGTCATTATAGATATTTCGAGTTGTGAAGTAAACTCTTCGTGATGTTCTCCCATTGAAGACCATACAACTGAACGAGTGAAACTGGATAAAAGTTTCCTCCTACAATTTTTTGGGTGTGCGAACAAAATGTGGTAGAATGGTTTTCTTCTGGTCCATACCATCAATTATCAAACCCAAATATTTATTTGTATTATCATACCACTTCTTTTGATTCTTGTACAACTTTTTCTTTTTACTTGTTTGTTGTTCATGATGTTGTTGAAGTGCTTTGATAATGGAATCTAAAAATAACATAAAATAAACCTATTAATAAATACATTTTCATAGTTTATCACTATACAATTTAAAATAATAACATTATGAATGCTTACATGTTTCTTCTCCTTAACATTTATCCATTTTTTTATTTTAGAGAAGCACATGTACTGCAAACCGCCATCCTTGTCTTCTTAGGAATACGAACATTGTTGAATTATCTCCTCTATATCTGTACTAAATATTGATATGTAATCAAACTACCATTTACTTCAACACCTTTGGAATCGTCCTTGTATAATTTGTATATTTCTCATCTTGATAAATTATCTGGAATATGTATTGTATCTCTATTGGAAAACCCTCTCCATGTTTTGAAGAGAAGTCTTGAAGCCATGATATTGTAGTGTTTTCTAGTGGCTCAAACTCTCCTTTATGACAAACTTATGAACAATATCTAGGTCCTTTTACAAATTATCTTGGATTCTTGATAAACGAAAATTACCAATTGAATGAAACTTTTTGAAAGCATTTCTACAGAGCAATAAACAACCAATATGATAATCATAACCTACCAGTGTAGATTGAATGCACCCCACTAAATATGAATTCTGCATGCCTTTATTCATTATCAAATAGCTCTTCCATTTCTCCAAAGAAAACATGAAATCGATATGTTTCAAGAAATAATTTTTACAAAATTCACTTGAAATGAGATCACTTATAGAACATATTCTCCTGAGATATTCTAATCTACCCCTTATATAGCTAGAAAATCTTGGATTGATACCAAAGGTCTACTCCTAATCCTAGATACAGTATTTTCTCAAAACATCTCCATCATTTCATCATTATTTGAACATGAATTTCCTTATTTATTAGGAGAAATACTATTCTTACTATGATCATTTTCAATATAGTTCGGAAACTCACCACCATCATTGTTTGAAAAATATTCATTACCATCTTCGACGAAATGAAAATTTTCAATACCATCATCTATGGTATTGAGATACTGACTTGGAGAATATTATTCACCATATTTAATTGGCCCTTCATCATTTCTTCTCTCATAGTCCATAGGATTAGGACTGTGGAAATTTTGACTCTCAATTTATTGGAAATTATTCATCCTGGACTTCGTCATTGTTTCTCTCTTAGTCCATATTGTTAAGACTAAGTGGAAATTGAGACTCTCTATTTAGTGAAAATTTTTCATCCTGCCCTTCATCATTGCTACTCTGAAAGTCCATAGGGTTAGGAATAAGTGGAAAATATCACTCTTTATTTATAGAAATTATTTCATCTTGTCATTCATCACTATTACTCTGATAGCCCTTAGGGTTAGGACTAAGTGGAAAATGTGACTCTATTCACTGAAAATTCTACAACCTTCAATTCACAACTATTTCTCTCATAGTCCTTAGGATTAGGTGTATGTGGAAAATGTGATTCTTTATCCACTGAAAAATCTACATGCTACCATTCATCACAATTGCTCCATAGTCCTTAGGATTAGGAGTAAGTGGAAAATGTGACTCTATATCCGTTGAAAATTATACATCTTTCAACTCATCACTATTGTTGTCATATTCCTTAGGATTAGCTCTAAGTGGAAAATGTGAGTTTCTATTCATTGAAAATTCTTCATCCTACCATTCATCACTATTTCTGTCAAATTCTTTAGGATTAAGACTAAGTGGAAATTGTGAGTCTCTATTTTCTAGAAATTCTTCATCTTGGCCTTCGTCACTACTACCCTCATAATCCATAGGATTAGGGCTAAGTGGAAAATTTCACTCTCTATCTATTCGAAATTCTTCATCCTACCCTTTGTCACTATTTCTCTCATTATATTCATCAATATAAATAGAGTTGTTACCTGACAAAGATGTTGATGCTTCCTAAAATGAAACTTCAGTATTAGAGGAATCCATAACACTCAAACATAAGTTGTTGAATGATTCAAATGATCTCACTCTCAATGATAATATATAGTTGAAAGAATGCAAATTTCCCTCCAAATTTTCCCTCAAAATTTTTTCCCTAAAATTTTCGCCTGAAGTATGTATCTCTAAATTTTATTTCTACGATTTATTTAAAATTTTCTACTAAAATATTATCTTGAATATTGGACGTAATTTAGATTTAAATTTCCTAGACATTTTTCTTTTAATATTTTTTTCCAATTTAAAATAATCTTAGTTAATTGTATAACATTTACTTGATTATAAATTTATTTTTTTAATATTAATCCTATTTGTATCCCATATTCACCCCGCATAAAATCAATTCCATATTTTTCGCTTTATAATAACTTTCATTGTCACTATTCCTCAAATTACATCCATATTTCTCGAGCTTTGTTTAAAAACTTGGAACGATTTTCTGCAGCAAAAACATTGTCAACAGGAGATTCTCGCTTTTGAAAGGTTAGTTCCCCTTCTACTTTGACCATTCAATGAATAATTTGACAAAAATTATTTTTTATATGCTAACAAATCATTTTTTTACATCGAGATTACCATTCAAAAACCAACTAAAATAAATATACTATCTAAAATTTAAAAATAATCGATAAAAACATGGTGGGTGGACCCACATGAGGTCGGTACCTGGCCACTGTGAGCTGAGTGGGCGATCGAGATCCCTTCCTTCCCAGTGGGTTAATGGGCATGCCCACTGGGCCCAAGGTAGTCGTTCTGCGGGTAGATGCACCCACGAGTGGATGTTTTCCCGTAGCACGGTAGCCCGTGGGCATGTGGGCTGCCATGCTGTAGGAAGATGTGCCCACGGGCGAGCGTGCGCTTAAGGGCTATCGTTGGGCACAGACGACCACTTTCCCATGGGCGCGTTCGACCACATTATAGTGGCCCATGGCCTATCATGTTGTGGGAAGACTCGTCCACGGGTGAATGCTTGCGTATCGGTGCATTTAGACGCAACACAACAGCCCACGGGCGTCATGCTGCGAGTGAACACGCCCACATGCGATTGTCCTCCTGAGCCTAACAATAGCCTTTGGGCACCATTTGGCTCAAGCGAATGCCCTTCGATGGGTTCATCTGCCTGTAGCATGGGAACCCATGACACTGTGTTGTGGGTAGACGCGCCCATGGGCGGGCATACACCCAAGCCCAACAACCCAGTCGTTGGCCCACCTGCCTGGGAGGAGGTTGATTCCTAGAATTGGGGCAGGGGGTTGATTGTCAGAATGAGATCCCAAAATATTATAAAAAGAATCCAGGGGGTTGGGAAGATGAGATGTAAAAAAAAAAAAAAAAAAAATTCCACTAAGATCAGGGAGAAAATGTAAAAAAAAGAAAAAAAATTGAAGGAACTTCTTTTAAATTTACAGGTGTGATTCTTAGAATCGAGCCAAAAAAAAAATTAAATGAAATTAATTTTTTTTCCAAGGGGGTTGGGGAGACGACCTGTAAAAAATAAAATAAAATTGTTTTATAGTTTGGGTCAGGGAGAAAATGTAAAAAATAAATAAATTAAGGAACCGGTTTTATATTTTGGTATTTTGGATGAATCTAAATGCATAATAAACCTCGAGGCAATTTACATGTTTATTGTGTCTTTAGTTTTTATTTTTTATTTTCGTTGGCTTTGTTTACGTAAGATATTTTTTTTTTTAATTTACTAATTTATAAGTACATATATATGTTTGCAGGAAAATGCCATGAAGGAAGGTTTCTATCAATATCTCTGGACCAAGGTCAACCATTGCACCATCTAAAGGTGTAGGTGGGCCATCAAAAAGTATTGCTGAACGAATTCCACCTCTGTTAATTACTGAAAATGTAGGAGATGTCGCCACAAAAGAAAATAATTTGGTTTCATACCAGAAGAAATCAAAAGAAGTGAATCGTACAAAATATGCATGGTTCTGAAAGGTATGGAAGGTGAAAATTTGCAGTTATATATATATGCTAGTAACACTTTTGATGCTAAAAGTTATGAGCTGGGGGGGAAAGTACTAGACCTATATATTTTTCTGAATTCTAGAAATGCTTATATACTTTCAAAACCACCCAAGTCACATGATAAGATTAGATATAATTTTACATTGGCGATGTATAACACGGAGGGAGGATTCTTCAAGGATATGCAAATAAATCGTACCTAACATTGCACAAAATATTGTAATTATTTTTATTTACACTTATGTGTTTTTCATTATTCTAATTGTATCATTATATTTCTAATAACTTGGTTACTATTGACATATTATATTTTTTTTAACAGGATTTTGTTGACATCATTTCAATTATGTTGCGGGGAATTTATTATATAGAGCGATATATTATGAATGTTTCCATTTTCCATGAACATGAAGAAGAAGAGATGGGAAAGAAGCAACAAAAAAAACTTCGTGATGCCACAAGACTATATCAAAGGGATCAATCCAGTAAAGCTAGACATGTTAATTTTGAAAATGAGGATGTTGAAGTTGAAGCCGAAGATGAAGAATGTGTTTCTATTACTGAGGATCGGATTAGAACTGATGTTAGAAAGGAGAAGAGCCATAAAAAAACAAAAAAAAAACAAAATGCCCAGGAATGTCTCCCTTCTAGTTGATGACGATGATATTGCTTTGGTTGAAGAAAATATCATAACCAATAGGAGGAAAACTAAAAAATTACTCATTCTGAAAAAATCATGGATAGTAGTGAAGGTCCTAGTGAAAAATCAAAAGGAAGCGTGGAAATCATTACTCTAGGAACTTATTTAGATGATAGTGTTATTAATATTGAGTCCATAGGATTAGGGCTAAGTGGAAAATTAAACTTTCTATCTATTTGAAATTCTTCATCCTACCCTTTGTCACTGTTTCTCTCATTATATTCATCAATATCAATAGAGTTGTTACATGACAAAGATGTTGATGCTTCCTAAAATGAAACTTCAGTATTAGAGGAATCCATAACACTCAAACATAAGTTGTTGAATGATTCAAATGGTCTCTCTCTCTCAATGATAATATATAGAAGAAAGAATGCAAATTTCCCTCTAAATTTTCCCTCTAAATTTTTTCCCTAAAATTTTCACCTGAAGTATGTCCCTCTAAATTTTATTTCTACGATTTATTTAAAAATTTTCTACTAAAATATTATCTTGAATATTGGACGTAATTTAGATTTAAATTTCCTAGACATTTTTCTTTTAATATTTTTTTCCAATTTAAAATAATCTTAATTAATGGTATAACATTTACTTGATTATAAATTTTATTTTTTAATATTAATCATAGTTTGTATCCCATATTCACCCCGCATAAAATCAATTCCATAATTTCCACTTTATAAGAACTTTCATTGTCACTATTCCTCACATTACATCCATATTTCTCGAGCTTTGTTTAAAAACTTGGAACGATTTTCTGGAGCAACAACATTGTCAATAGGAGATTCTTGCTTTTGAAAGGTCAGTTCCCCTTCTACTTAGACCATTCAATGAATATGCCTTTTTGTTTTTGGTTCTTCCCAGTATATTCATTTTCCTTTGGACAAATTTTCTAGTCGCAATATTGGAAAGCACATATGTAATCACTGCTTTCCCTGGATTGGGATAACAAGAAACATCTATGCATAATTTCAATTTTTCAACCATTTATAGTGGTTATTTTATCCCTGAAAAAAAAAAAAAAAACAAATTCAATAAAAATATATATTAAATTGAAATTTATTGCAAATGCATGGGAGAAATGACACATGTGCATGAGATAAATTACATGTGCATGGTTTATCTTAAAGTTTGACTTTGAAATTTTATGGTAGAATTCACATCTAGAATTAATGGGAGGAAGCCTTTAGTTTGTGGGAGAAATGGATAATATGCACTTACTAAAACAACTAGTTATGTCAAAAGTCACACCTTTATGAGTTTGTGTGAGAAATGAAATAGAAATGACACATGCCTTAAATTTTGCCTAAAATTTTATGGGAGAAGGGAGAGATGACACATGTACAAGGTTTTCCTTAGAGTGGTAGTGGTTTATGGATATAAAAATGAAGAACTTCTATTTAGATCTGTTACAGAGATTGACTATAGGGGCATTTACTGGATATGTCACCCTTTATAAAATATGAGATCCAGAGGCTACCTAGCCCTTTACAGACTCTGCCTTTAGAACTTTTAGAATTTAACACTCAATAGACAGACTAATATCCTATGGAAGTTCAAAATCTTATGAGAGTTCAACCATTTTAGGTTATATTTTTAGGCCTTAAAGTTTGAGAGAAATGAAATTTACATGGTTTGCAAAATTATTTTATGCACTTACAAAAAACATGCTTTAATGTTAATGGGAGAAAGCCAACATGACATGTATGCCTTAAAAACCTTGCCTAAGACTTTATGGGAGAAATGACACATGTACACAGTTTTCCTTAAAGTGGTTGAGGTTGATGGATATTAAAATGAAGAGCTTCTATTTAGATCTATTACAGAGATTGACTATAGGGGAATTTACTCGATATGTCACCTTTGAGAAAATATGAGATCCAGAGGCTACCTGGCCCTTTACAGACTCTGCCTTTAGAAATTTTAGAGTTTAACACTCAAAAGACAGACTAATATCCCATGGAAGTTTAAAATCCTATGAGAGTTCAGCCACTTTAGGTTCTATTTTTAGGACTTAAAGTTTGAGAGAAATGAAATTTATATGGTTTGCAAAATTATTTTATGCAATTACAAAAAACATGCTTTAAAGTTAATGGGAGAAAGCCAACATGACATGTATGCTTTAAAAACTTTTCCTAAGAATTTATGGGATAAATCACACATGTATACAGTTTTCCCTAAAGTGGTTTAGGTTAATGGATATTAAAATGAAAAACTTCTATTTAGATCTGTTACAGAGATTGACTGTAGGGGCATTTACTGGATATGTCACCTTTGAGAAAAGATGACATCCAGAGGCTACTTGGCTCTTTAAAAACTCTGTCTTTAGAACTTGTAGAAGTTAAAACACAATAGAAAGACTAAAATCCTATGGATGTTCAAAATCCTATGAGAGTTCAGCCACTTTAGGTTCAAGTTTTAGGCCTTAAAGCTTGAGAGAAATGACATTTACATGGTTTGCAAAATTATTTTATGCACTTAAAAATAACATGATTTAAAGTTAATGGGAGAAAGCCAACATGACCTGTATGCTTTAAAGACTTTGCCTAAGAATTTATGGGAGAAATGACACATGTACACAACTTTCCTTAAAGTGGTTGTGTTTTATGGATATTAAAATTAAGAACTTCTATTTATATCTATTCTAGAGATTGACTGTAGGGGCATTTACTGGATATGTCACATTTCATAAAATATGAGATCGAGAGGCTACCTGGCCCTTTACAGACTCTGCCTATATACTTGCAGAAGTTAACACTACTTGTCCCAATTATACCCTATGAAGTGTGTAGAGGACGCGTGGAATCACTCACACTAATTTACGTAGACATAAGGGTGTACTAAGTTCAAAAATATGGTCATATTATTGGATATCTTTCCCAAGAGCTAAAATGTACTCCTTAAGTATAAGTGGGGTCTATATAAGCATCTACAAAATCAGGGGCTTCTTTCCAAGCTAAGGATAATGTATGATCCTTGTGTATACACACATTATCTAGAAACCATCTAGGCCAAAATAAATGTTACTTCAGTAGTTTGAAGAAAAAATACCACCAATAAGCTTTGAAGGAGGGAAATAAGAACTATAAATAGGAGGATAAGAATAAAATAGCCACTACACATCCATGTAAGGGTAGTAGAAATAATTCTAACCATTGCAACATTAATGGTCACATTAAGGAGAATTATTGGATGTTTGGTATGTGTTATATTCTGTATGTGAATACCCCCATGCATTATATATTTTTCTAAGCATAGCAGTGGGAATAAAATGGGTGGAAAGGACCCCCACTTTAGGGTTTCATATAGACAAAAAATTCCCCACACACAGGTGTTCAGGGGCAGTGCCCCAAAAAAACGTTTTTGGGAAAAAAATGAGCATAGTTTTGAGATATATAAGTCCAAAATGGAATATTTGTTGATTAACAAATATCAATGGATCACTATGGATATATTTGGTTCATTAAAAGGGATTTTTCTAGAAGGATTTCCACTAAGTTGGAAAGAAGGAAAAATATCACAATTATATGTTAATGTGCATGTGTTTTACATTGAATATTTTTCATTTTATAAAGAATCTATTTCAAACAACTAACTATATACTTGGTTAAAACCTATGTTTTGTATCAAATCACTTTTGGTTTCAATGGGAAACTTTTATGGCTAATGTGTTTTTTCTCAAAATGTGATACACCCGATTAAAATGGGAGATATATCAGAATGATTCCTATGGTGTAATAAAATAGTTTCAAGTAGTTTAAAGATATAGATGCATAAATTCAATCAGCATTGTTTTCAGATATACAAGTCCAAAATGGAATAGTTGTTGGTGAACAAATATCAGTGCATCCATATGGATATATCTGCTTCAAAAAAAGGGATTTTTCTAGAAGGATGTCCACAAAGTTGGAAAGAAGGGATAATATCACAAATATATACATTAATGCATGTGTTTTACATTGAATATTTTTCATTTGAAACAATTAACAATATAAGGTTAAAACCTATGTTTTTTTTATCAAATCACTTTTGGTTTCAATGAGAAAATTTTATAGCTAATGTGTTTTTTCTCAAAATGTGATAGACCCCATTAAAATGGGAGATATATCAAAATGATTCCTACGGTGAAACAAAATAGTTGAGTAGTTTAAAGATATAGATTCATAAATTCAATGAGCGTAGTTTCGAGATAAGTCCAAAATGGAATAGTTGTTGGTGAACAAATATCAGTGGATCAATATGGATATATTTTCTTCATTAAAAGGGATTTCTCTAGAAGGATGTCCACTAAGTTGGAAAGAAGGGAAAATATCACAATTATATTTTAATGTGCATGTGTTTTACATTGAATATTTTTCATTTTATTAAGAATCTATTTGAAACAATTAACTATATAAGGTTAAAACCTATGTTTTGTATCAAATTACTTTTGGTTTCAATGGGAAAATTTTATGGCTAATGTGTTTTTCTCGAAATGTGATAGATCCCATTAAAATGGGAGATATATTGAAATGATTCCTATGGTGTAATAAAATAGTTTGAAGTAGTTTAAAAATATAGATTCATAAATTCAATGAGCATAGTTTTGAGATATAAAAGTCCAAAATGGAATAGTTGTTTGTGAACGAATATAAGTGGATCACTATGGATATATCAGCTTCATTCAAAGGGAATTCTCTAGAAGGATGTCCACTAAGTTGGAAGGAAGGGAAAATATAACAATTGGTTAGGTCCACCTATGTCATTCACTTAGTACCGTCGTGGCGAACAAGGTAGCTTCACTTGTGGTAGGCATACTTTTCATATATGAGCTGTTATTGAGGTTATTTTCACACCATTATAAAGGTGAGTATATGAAAAATTTTGTCACAACATTGTATGATAATATTGTGACTTTTGGAGGGATTTCCATTTGATATGCCAATATGGATCTACAAAATTTTAAACCTTGAGCCTCTTAATTGGGACCTTCCACTAACTTTAAAGGTACACCCCCAATAGAAACACCTAATGTATGGCACACAAAAGTGGGAATAGACATCTTAGCAACCAATGGAATGAAAGTGGACATAATTATTCCTTATTTTAAATTTCAAAAGTGGGAAGAAGTCCTTCTATATTAGATGAGCAATGTCATGTGAGAACTACACAGAAAGGAAAAGAGGATCACAAAAATGAGGATTATTCAATCGAACAAGTGAAGAGTCTAAAAGTATCTATCAAATGAGGGTTTTAATTGAGTGGTAGATGTTCATTGATGGATTAAAATTGTATGTGTTAATATTCCTTTTTATGTCATGTGTGAGTCATTTTTTTATTATTTATGCATAAAATGATTGATTAATGTTTTGTGATTCCTATACCTTTGGAATAAATCCTGTAATACTTCTTGAATCAAGTCTATTTTCATCTAACTATTTACTTCGTGAGGCCCCTAGCCACCGAGACATACCTTGCTACTATTTTTAGTGAATTAGCTAACAGCCAACCCTCTCTAAATATCTAGACCATGGAAAATATTAGGGGAAAAATTTCATAGATAAACTTATTTTCCATGCTTTTCCAATAAAATGTTATCCACTTTCCTTTTCCTTTTTTAAATGATTCACATAAATTTTATAAAATAAAATTATTTTATACTATAAATATTGAGAATTTTATAGAGTATATAAAATTGTTATATTTTAGATGAATAAGGACAAACAATTTAAGTAGCTAGTAGAGTTTGTCGTGATTTCTACACCTTATGATAAATTTCCTTGTTTAAAATTTTCCCTAATGTAGATAGTTAAGAAGATTCTAGACGACCTAAAACCTAGTGCTAACTCAGGGTGGAAGAATAAAAAATCCATAAATGTAGATGGCTATTAGCCTATAATACTAAATATTAGGCCGGTTTAAAGACATGACATTCAATACTTTTAGATTTGTACTTGTCATGGTTTTTCAAGGCATATATGACCGAGAGGTTAGGCAACAGTAGATGAGGAATAAGATTTTGTAGCAGCAATTAGACTATCATGTCAAAATAAAATTGGTTGTAAGTGCCTCTTTCTTTGTGTTTGAATTTTCAACACTAACGAAAACAAATAAGAGCAATGAGGTTACCTTCTAGCTAGGTTTGTTGCTATTTTAGGTTCCCTAAGATGCATATTGTGTTCAATTATGTGGATGATTTGTTGATTTACATGTTCTTTGGTTTTCATATTTTAGTTATTCTCATAAATTTTAGTAATAAAATAGTTCTAACAAATACATATCATACTTAACCCCTAATCTCTATGGTCCATAATCCATATAACTCATGACTTTGCTATTTTAATTTTTTTTTATGATCTATAACCAATATAACTTCGGACTTATTATATTACTTTGTTTTCGTACTAAATTTAATAACCATATTATTTTGTTATGAATAATTTCATATATTATTTGTAAAAAATATTGTTTATTTACATTGAATTGATAAAATTTTAATATTATTAAATCTAATATTGTCCAGATTTTACATTTCATTACGGTTACTTCTATCCCTATCAATGCATGCAACGCTTCTCAATTCTCACTATTATCTTTTAACGTAATAATGGGAGAAATTATCTTTTAAGGTAATAATGGGAGAATGGCCTTTGTTATTAGAGGTTGTAATTTAGGGTGGGACCTCCCTCATGGATTCATGTTTTGAATTGGTGATGGCCAACTAAGAAGAAATATTACAATGAATCTAAGCCCATTGTAGGGTGGAATGTGGCTTACCTTTCTTCGGTTATGGGAAGCCTTTTGTCTATCATCAAATAAGTAACCATACTAACATAAATTTGTAATGTAAACTATAATTCACAATATGGAAACTATGTTGATGGATTGTGTATTTATGAATTTCCTACTACATAGATATTATATATTGTGTGCTATTTTCTTATGTTAGGGTAGGATAAATATAGCTATAGTAGGTACCATAGCTATGTAATGTTAATATGCTTACTTTTGTAACTTTATATGATTTTACGATGGGCCTAAGGCAGACATGATGGACTAACCTCTAGTCCTTGTTAGTGTCTATATATTAGATGTTACAGGCCCCCATAAAATAAAAAGGATGAGAAGGCTATGGAAGCTAACCCCTCAGTATCTTGGATAGCCATGATTACTAGTTTCCAATCGAGAGATATTAGTGAGTTTAATCAATAAATTTTGTATAACTTAGGTAGGGCATATATTCCCTAGGTCTCATGTAGATATTATAAGCTATTTTTGGTTTTTTAGACTTAGAATAAAGGACTCTATCCTTGAGAGCAAGGTAATGACCTAGATGATATGTGTATTCATAAAACATCCAACAAAAAGTGTTACAGATTTCAATAAAGAATTCTTGAATGGCTACATAGTATGTTGATGGATTTGAAGAGATCAAATGTACTTCAAGTGAAGGTATCTAGCCAATTAAGTAAGCTAAAGGATTTGGAAACCATGATGCATGTTTGTTTATAATAAAAATCATTAGAAGTGCCTCCTTAGTTAGGAGAATAGGTCTAAAGGCCTTAGAAGAGAAAAATCATGTGTAATGTCTTATGTGAGTTCCTGTGAGAAGTAAATGGCTACTACTAGTGAGGGTGGGGCGCTTACCTGCCTTTTTGTTTGGGAAGGATCTCCATACGTGAGAAGTCTCCATTCACTTCCCTGTCAAAGTCATTAGCAACCCTTGAGACCCATCTACCAACTTTCCGACCATGGAGAAATTTGAGGATTGAAAATTTTTTAGGATGGAGAGAAATTTTGGGATGGAGTTCATTAGAGAAACAATGTAAAAATTCTTGATAGGAAAGACTCGTCCTAATCTCTTGGTCATATGGATAACATAAGGGCCATGATTAAGAGCTATATAAAAAGGGATATATAGTTGTCTTATTTCAATCATTCGAATTTTGATTTTCAAAGATTATAGAATGCACTAGAGTCTTCTAGAAACTCGTAATGTAGATAGAATCCAAACTTCTATAGCTTAATCATAAGTTAGGGAATTCTTGAGTGTTGGGTTGGGAGATTGAGAGGTCAATGCCAAATATTTTGTAGGAATCATAAGATTAACTACTTGATTATAAAACAATCCACATTTTCCATTAGTCAAAGGTGATGCATTGTTAAATATTGTATACTGATGGATATCATGTTTGAATCCTCAGGCCCTCATATGAGAGCTTTCTTCCAATTTTACCAAATTTGATAAGGGCCCTAAGGTTGAAGATGATATTGTGGCTTTAATGTTCCACTAACATAAATATTACATGACACTAACATGATTATGATGTGGCACTAATGTGGTGGTCATATGGCACCAACGCGGATGTTGTGTGACATCAATGTGGCATAGACTTGAATATGACATGTTGTTAAGATGGAAAAATTATGTGGAAAGTTCATACAGATTAGCATGTGAAATGGTGCTAACATAGAAATTGGATGGCAACAAAATGTGACATGGATACTAGTTGTCAAGAGGTCGGCTATTGAGTGTTGGTCTATTGTGAGGTATGAATCCTTATTTTGTGCTTAAACCACAATACTAATAGAACTTGGAATATATATAGAGTTCCACTAGGTAATAATGGTTATGAGACTTTCATAATAGAGAGGGTTGGCTATTAGTTAATTCACTAAAAATAGTAGCAAGGTATGTCTCCCTGGCTAGGGGCCTCAAGAAGTAAATAGTTAGATGAAAATAGATTTGATTCAAGAAGTATTAGAGGATTTATTCCAAAGGTATAGGAATCACAAACCATTAATCAATCATTTTATGCATAAATAATAACAAAATGACTCACACATGACATCGAAAGGAATATAAACACATACAAGTTGAATCCATCAATGAACATCTTCCACTCAATTAAAACCCTTATTTGATAGATACTTTTAGACTCTTCACTTGTTCGATTGAATAATCCTCATTTTTTTATCCTCTTTTCATTTTTGTGTAGTTCTCACATGATGTTAAGAATTAGTGGCTCATCTAATATAGAACGACTTCTTCCCACTTTTGAAATGTAAAATAAGGAGTCACTATGTCCACTTTCATTCCATTGGTTGCTAATATGCCTATTCCCACTTTTATGTGCCATACATTAGGTGTTTCTATTGGGGGAGTACCTTTAAAGTTAGTGGAAGGTCCCTTGTTGGCCACAACAGTACTACCTTGTTGGCCACGATGGTACTAAGTGAATGACATAGGTGGAACTAACCACATATAGACCACAAAAAATATTAGGAGATAAATTTCATAGATATACTTATTTTCCATGCTTTTCCAATAAAATATTCTCCACTTTCCTTTTCATTTTTTAAATGATTCACATAAATTTTATAAAATAAAATTATTTTATGCTAAAAATCTTGAGAATTTTATAGAGTATATAAAATTGTTATATTTTTAGATGAATATGGCCAAACAATTTAAGTAGTTAGTAGGGTTTGTCATGATTTCTACACCTTACGATAAATTTCCTTGTTTAAAATTTTCTGTAATGTAGACAGTTAAGAAGATTCTAGACGTCCTCAAACCTAGTGCTAACTCAGGGTGGAGGAATGCAAAATCCATAAATGTAGATTAATATTAGGCTAGTTTAAAGACATGAGATTCAATCCTTTTAGCTTTGTACTTGTTTCATGGTTGTTCAAGGCATATATGAAAGAGATGTTAGGCAACAGCAGATGAGGAATAAGATTTTGCATTGATAAAAATTTAATATTATTAAATCTAATATTGTCCAGATTTTACATTTCATTACGGTTACTTCTATCCCTATCAATGCATGCAACGCTTCTCACTTCCCACTATTATCTTTTAATGTAAATGTTATAATTGTATAATAAATATTTTAGGCATGGAATAGTTTATGATTTGTTAGCCGATTTCATAATAACTACATGACATATCACAACCACCATAGTTGATGTTGATGACAATGTAGGTGGATACAACGTACAATAATAGAAAGTGGCATGTTACATTCCTTTTAACAGTTAAGTTAATCCAAACTGCTAGAAATGATTAGTTCCACCCCTTCAAACGGAAAGAAACCAAACGGCTATAACAATTGAAAATTAAATAATTTTCAATGTCAAAAAATACAGATAAGTAATTTTATTTAAGATAGTTAAGAATACAAAAAATGATACCAATTTGAATGTAATGATGAAAAATTAGTATTATTAGTATTTAGTATTAATTATTAAATTAAGGAAATCATTTTAAAAGAAAGATTAGAATTTTCGGATGACCGGAATCTTTGGATCTTGATCTAAATGTGGGTCATAAAATGCATTTAAATTGAACGTGGATGAGCAGTGGGAGAACGTTGAAAACGAACAGTGCTTTTGTCTCATTCACCTTCGCTCCTTGTCCTACGGCTAACAGTGCTTTTCTGTGCAATATATAAGCCAGTTGAGATCACATTGTCTCATTCACCTTCGCTCCTTGCCCTGAATTCTCGGCTCTCTGTTCTTTCTCTATGTAGTTTTTGGAGCGCTCCTCTTTGTTCTGTTCTTTCCTCTGTGTTGTGGTGTGGTTTTTGGAGCGCTCCACTGTGTTCTTTTGTTAGTCTTTGTGTCGTCTTCTTTTGTTAGTCTTCTTTGTGTCGTCTTCTTTTGTTAGTCTTTGTGTTGTCTTCTGTCTATATTGTCGTTATATGCATGTTTGTGGATATTAGTCTATCAGAGAGTGACACACAATTTTCAGTCTATATTGTCGTTATATGCATGTTTGTGGATATTAGTCTATCAGAGAGTGACACAAAATTTTCAGTCTATATTGTCTTCTGTCTATATTGTCGTTATATGCATGTTTGTGGATATTAGTCTATCACAGAGATGGCGGTGTGAATGGCGGGATCTTAGAAGTGGTCTCCAACTACTACTGTGTTAAGAATGTTAATTGTAAGCGTGGATTGGAATTAGTTTTGATTTCAATTTAAAAGGGGAAGATCGAGATCGAGATTTGTGTTTTTCTTTAGCTTTTTACATCAATTGCAATTTGTTGATTGAATCCTGACTTGTGATTTTTGACTTTGCAGACAACTTGGGGGGTGTGAGCAGGGCTGGGATGGGATGTAATAATTGAAATTGGCGTTGGATTTCGCTTGGTGTTCTACTTCAGGTACAAAGTTCATGTTTCCTCTGTTCTGAGAAGTAATACATCTGTCCACATTTTCCTATAGATATTTTTGTTTTGTTGCCTTTCATTATGAGAAATAAAAAACATGTTCCTTCACTTACCTGCACCTACTTTAATTTCTTCTGTTCCTCCGGTATTAGCTTTTCTTGTTTGTGTTCTGCAAAAGATAAAAAAGAATAAATAAAACCCTTGTATAATGGTGTATTTGTGTGCATTGATTAACGACCCTGTCTGCACATCATCTTTTTCTTTGCTATTCGTGTTGAATTTCTCCATTCTTTTTTCTATTCAGTTTAATTAGTTTGCTCGTTTTCCAATCCTCACTTTAATATATTCTCAGCAAAGAAAGAAAGTCCAGACAATCGGTTTAATTAAGTTTCTTGCCTATAAATAATATGTTTTCTTGCCTGTGCTTTAGTTTTTCAGAAGCTATATCGGTTTATAACATTTTAAATCTTCCCTTGATTAGTGTTATAAAAAGACCCAAATTATATAAATCTATTTTAAATAATTACATTTATTTAGTGTGCCTCCTAGATCTTCTATCTCTATGGATTTCTTTGCATTTAGAGCTGAATTCATTTCTTTTTCTCTGTACATTTTAATATTTTATCCTTTTTTCCAGATAGAATTTGACAGGGACAAAAATATTTTCCCGTCAAATACCGTTAAAGATTTTCTTTACCATCAAAATCTTCCTTCAAAATTTGAAAACAAATTGCTCATCAGGAAGTTATTTTCCCGTCAAATACTGTTAAAGAATTTGCTTTACCATCAAAATCTTCCTTCAAACTCTGAAAACGGGTCAATGGTGGGTATGGTTTGAAATTCCATCCGTGATCCCTCCTTTTTCCTTTCAGATTTTCGCCATCCGTCCTTACTACCACCCATGGATCTGAAATATCCCTTTACTTACCTGCATCTACTTTAACTTCTTCTGTTACCTGCACCTACTTTAATTTCTTATGTTCCCAGAAATAAAGAAATAAATTAGTTTAAATTTTTCCTTGGTATTAATTTTCTATTTCTTGTTCTGAGAAAGACGAAAACGAATAAATAAAACCCTTTTATAATGATGCATATCTGTGCTTTGATGAACTGCCCTCTCTGCACATCATCTCTTTCTTTGAGATTCAGGTTGAATTTCTGCATTTCTTTGTGATTTAATGTGTTGAATTTCTCCCTATATTTTCCTTCCCAGTTTGATTACTCGTTTTCCAATCTTTAATATATTCTTTAACTTGGTTATAGTTGTAGATTCTATCCATCTTAGAAGCTCTGCTCTTCTATATTAAAGCCACCAGCCTTAACTTGGTCATAGTCGTAGATTCTATCCATCTTAGAAGCTCTGCTCTCCAGAGAAAACTTAATCCGTTCATTTCAGTTTTGAAGATTCTCTTCAGAGAAATCAAAATCGCTTTTGCATAACTTTTCCAAAACATAAATAATTTCTCTAAAAAATTAGTTCTAGATTATTGGATTTTTTAAAATGATTTTGAATTATGTTTTTACATTTTAGAAATATGTTTTTTATTTAAAAATATGTTTTTTCATTTATAATATTTTGTTTTTATTTTTATTGTGGTTAAGTTTAATGTAATTTAAATGGTATATTTATACATTTAATTTATTTAAAATAAATTTGGTTATATTTAAACTTTTATTAATAGCATTTAATTTAATTTGTTTTTCAATGATTTATTGTTTAGCTCGACTTACTTTTTTAAAATGATTTCTAAATTTAAATATTTAATATGTTATTCAAGTTCTGCATTATATTTTATTAATGATAGAATGTAGTATAGTATATTTTTTTAATTAAAATAACATTATATATATATATATATATATATATATATATATATATATATATATATATATAATGATAATACTTTTATATGCAAATATATGATAAAATGCATTGTATTTTATTAATAATGCAATGTAGTATGATATATTTGTTTTAATTAAAAAAACATAATGTAGTAGAAAAAATGTTTGCATTTATATAATATAAAATGATAATGTTTTTATATATAAAATTAAATTTTACTGTATTTTTTTTTTAATATTGCTTTTGAATATATATTTTATTAAAATTTTCAACTACAACATGTATATATATAAATTCTTATGAATCTAGCTTGTGTTAGATTAGGGTAGGCTAAGCTAGAGTGGTCTAGAATAGACTAAATTAGACTAGGCTACACAAGGATAGAATAAGTTTAAGCTAGGGTGGGTTAGACAAAAAAAAGATAGGGTACTCTATAGTAGGCTAGGGTAAGCTAGAGTAGGTTATACCAAACTAATATACAGGATACAAAGGTATGCTAGAGTAGCCTAGCCTCAACTACTAAAGAAATGACTAAGGCAAGCTAGAGTAGAGTAGGTTAGGCTAGAATAGGCCAGAGTAGACTAGGCTAGGCTAGAGTGGGCTAGATTAGCCTAGGTTAGGCTAGGCTAGGTAAAGCAAGGTTAAGCTAGGTTAGGTTAGGCTAGGCTAGGTTAGGAAAGGTTAGGCTAGGCTAGGTTAGGCTAGGGTAGGCTAGGCTAGGGTAGGCTAGGCTAGGGTTGGCTAGGCTAGGTTAGACTAGGTTAGGCTAGGCTAGGCTAGACTAGGATAGGTTAGGTTAGGTTAGGCTAGGTTAGGTTACGTTAGGCTAGGCTACGCTAGGCTAGTTTAGGTTGAGCCAAGTTAGGTTAGGTTAGGTTAGGGTAGGCTAGGCTAGTGTAGGCTAGGCTAGTGTAGGCTAGGTTACGCTAGGTTAGGCTAGGCTAGGTTAGGTTAGGCTAGGCTAGGGTAGAGCATGATAGGCTAGTGTAGGTTAGGATAGATTAGGGTAGATTAGGCTAGGTTAGGCTAGAGTAGGTTAGGCTAGGTTAGGCTAGGCTAAGCTATGCTAGAATAATCTAGGCTAGGCTAAAGTAGGCTAGGCTAGGCTAGTCTAGGCTAAGCTAGTCTAGGTTAGGCTAGAGTAGGGTAGGGTAGGCTAGAGTAGGGTAGGCTAGAGTAGGCTAAGCTAGGCTAGGCTAGGTTAGGCTAGAGTAGCCTAGAGTAGGTTAGGCTATGCTAGATTAGGCTAGAATAGGCTAGAGTAGGCTACATTAGGATAGAGTGTAAAGTAGGCTAATGTAGGCTATGCTAAGGTAGGATAGGTTAGGTTAGGTTAGGTTAAGTTAGGCAAAGTTAGGTTAGACTAGGCTAGGCTAGGTAAGGCTAGCCTAGGCTAGGTAAGGCTAGGCTAGGCTAGGCTAGGTAATGCTAGGTTAGGTTAGGCTAGGTTAAGCTAGGTTAGGTTAGGCTAGGTTAAGCTAGGCAAGGCTAGGCTAGGCTAGGCTAGGTTAGGTTAGGCTAGGCTAGGGTAGAGCATGATAGGATAGTGTAGGTTAGGATAAATTAGGGTAGATTAGGCTAGGTTAGGCTAGAGTAGGTTAGGCTAGGTTAGGCTAGGCTAAGCTATGCTAGACTAATCTAGGCTAGGCTAAAGTAGGCTAGGCTAGGCTAGTCTAGGCTAAGCTAGTCTAGGTTAGGCTAGAGTAGGGTAGGGTAGGCTAGAGTAGGGTAGGCTAGAGTAGGCTAAGCTAGGCTAGGCTAGGTTAGGCTAGAGTAGGCTAGGCTAGGCTAGAGTAGCCTAGAGTAGGTTAGGCTATGCTAGATTAGGCTAGAATAGGCTAGAGTAGGCTAGGATAGGCTACGCTAGAGTAGGGTACATTAGGATAGAGTGTAAAGTAGGCTAATGTAGGCTATGCTAAGGTAGGATAGGTTAGGTTAGGTTAGGTTAAGTTAGGCTAAGTTAGGTTAGGCTAGGCTAGGCTAGGTAAGGCTAGCCTAGGCTAGGTAAGGCTAGGATAGGCTAGGCTAGGTAATGCTAGGTTAGGTTAGGCTAGGTTAAGCTAGGCAAGGCTAGGATAGGCTAGGTTAAGATAAGCTAGGTTAAGCTAGGGAAAGTTAGGTTAGGCTAGTTTATGCAAGGTTAGGTAAGGCTAGGTTAGGTTAGGCTAGGTTATATTAGGCTAGGGTAGGCTAGGGTAGGCTAGGCAAGGTTAAGCTAGGTTAGGCTAGGTTAGACTAGTCTAGGATAGGATAGGTTAAGCTAGGCTAGGTTAGGTTAGGTGAGGTTAGGATATGCTAGGCTATGTTAGGAAATGTTAGGTTAGGTTAGGTTAGGCTAGGTTAGGCTAAGCTAGGGTAGGCTAGGTTAGGTTAGGCTAGGTTAGGCTAGACTAGGCTAGGTTAGGCTAGGTTAGGTTAGGCTAGGCTACAATAGGCTAGAGCACGCTAGACTAGAGTAGGGTAGGTTAGGCTAGAGTAGGTTAGGGTAGATTAGGGTAGGTTAGGCTAGAGTAGGTTAAGCTGGGTTAGGCTAGGCTAGGATATGATTAAGTAGGCTAGGCTAGGCTAAGTTATGCCATGTTAGGCTAGGATAGAGTAAGTCAGGATAGGCTAAGCTAGGGTAGGCTAGGTTAGGTTAGGCTAGTTTAGGCTAGACTAGGCTAGGTTAGGCTAGGTTAGGTTAGGCTAGGCTAAGTTATGCCATGTTAGGCTAGGATAGAGTAAGTCAGGATAGGCTAAGCTAGGGTAGGCTAGGTTAGGTTAGGCTAGTTTAGGCTAGACTAGGCTAGGTTAGGCTAGGTTAGGTTAGGCTAGGCTACAATAGGCTAGAGCACGCTAGGCTAGAGAAGGGTAGGTTGGTCTATGTTAGGATAGGTTAGGCTAGAGTAGGTGAGGGTAGATTTGGGTAGGTTAGGCTAGAATAGGTTAGGTAGGGTTAGGTTAGGTTGGGTTAGGCTAGGCTAGGATATGATTAAGTAGGCTAGGCTAGGCTAAGTTATGCCATGTTAGGTTAGGATAGAGTAGGCTAGGATAGGCTAAGCTAGGGTAGGCTAGGTTAGGTTAGGCTAGATTAGGCTAGACTAGGCTAGGTTAGGCTAGGTTAGGTTAGGCTAGGTCATGCTAGGCTAGGCTACGATAGGCTAGAGCACACTAGGCTAGAGTAGGGTAGGTGAGGCTATGTTAGGACAGGTTAGGCTAGAGTAGGTTAGGGTAGATTAGGGTAGGTTAAGCTACAGTAGGTTAGGTTGGGTTAGGTTAGGCTAGGCTAGGCTAGGCTAGGATATGATTAAGTAGGCTAGGCTAGGCTAAGTTATGCCATGTTAGTCTAGGATAGAGTAGGCTAGGATAGGCTAGAGTAGGCTAGGCTAAGCTAGGCTAGAGTAGGCTAGGCTTGTCTAGGTTAAGCTAGAGTACGTTAGAGTATGTCAAGCTAGAATATGTTATGCTAGGCGAGGCTAGAGTAGCCTAGAGTACCCTAAGCTAGGCTACGCTATGCTAGAGTAGGCTAGATGAGGCTAGAGTAAAGTATGCTAGGGTAGGTTAGGATAGGATAGGTTAAAGTAGGCTAAGGTAGGCTAGGCTAAAGTAGGCAAGGGTAGGTTAGGGTAGGCTGGAGTAGGCCAGGCTAGGCTAGGCTAGAGTAGGGTAGGTTTGGTTGCGCTAGGCTAGCCTCGGCTAAAGTAGGCTAGGCTAGGCTAGATTAGGCTAGATTAGAGTAGGCTAGGCTAGGCTAGATTAGTCCAGATTAGGCTAGATTAGGCTAGAGTGTGCAACACTATAGTAGGATAGAGTAGGCTACGCTAGGCTAGGAAAAAGTAGGTTAGGCTACAGTAGGCTACAGTAGGTAAGGATAGAGTAGGCTAGGCTATTGTAGGCTAGTGTAGCCTAGAGTAGGCTAAGTTAAACTATGCTAGAGTTGGCTAGAGGAGGCTACGGTAGGCTATAGTGGGCTAAGGTAGGCTAGAATAGGGTAGGCTAGCATAGTTTGGGATAGGCTAGGCTAGAGTAGGATAGGCTAGGCTAGATTAGGCTAGATTAGGCTAGAGTAGGCTAGCTTAGGCTAGGCTAGAGTAGGCCAGGATAGAGTATCCTAAAGTAGGTTAGGCTAGGCTAGAGCAGGCTAGAGGAGGCTAGAGTAGGCTAGGATAGGCTAGGCTATGCTAGAGTAGACTAAGGTAGGCTAGGCTAGGCTAGAGTAGGATAAGGTAGGATAGGCTTGGCTAGTGTAGGCTAGAGTAGGATAGAGTAGGATAGGCTTGGCTAGAGTAGGCTAGAGTAGGCTACGCTAGGTTAGACAAGAGTAGGCTACAGTAGGCTAGGCTAGGCTAGGCCTTGCTACACTAGAGTAGGAAACAGTAGGCTAGGCTTCAATATGCTAGAGTAGGATAGAGTTGGATAGAGTAGGCTAAAGTAGTTAGGTTAGAGTAGGCTAGGCTAAGCTAGAGTAGGCCAGAGTAGGCTAGGAAAGAACGGGGTAGGTTGGAGTAGGCTAGGCTAAGCTAGACTAGGTTAGGCTAGAGTATACTAGGTTAGGTTAGGCTAGACTAGAGTAGGCTAGGCTAGAGTAGGCTAGGCTAGTATAGGTTAGGATAGGCTAGGCTAGGATAGTGTAGGCTAGGCTAGAGTAGGGAAGGTTAGGCTAGAGTAGGCTAGGCTAGAGTAAGCTAAGCTAGAATAGGCTAGGTTATGCTAGGTTAGGCTAGGCTACAGTAGGTTAGGTTATTGTAGGTTATGTTATCTTAGGCTGTTGTAGGTTAGGCTAGGTTAGGTTAGGCTAGATTAGGTCAGGCTGGAGTAGGTTAGGCCAAGGTAGAGTAGGCTAGAGTAGGTTAGGCTATAATAGGTTAGGCCAGGCTAGAGTAGGTTAGGATAGGCTATGTTATTCTACGCTAGAGTAGGTTAGGCTAGGTTAGGGTAGAGTAGGTTAGGCTAGATTAGGCTAGGCTATATTAGGTTAGGATAGGTTAGGCTAGGCTAGAGTAGGTCAGGCTAGGGTAGAGTAGGCTAGAGCAGGTTAGGCTATAGTAGGTTAGGCCATGCTAAAGTACACTAGGATAGGCTAGGGTTAGGCTAGGCTAGAGTAGGTTAGGCTAGGTTAAGCTAAAGTAGGTTAGGCTAGATTAGGCTAGGCTATAATAGGTTAGGATAGAGTATAGTTCAGTAATGTAGGTTAGGCTAGGTTAGGCTAGAATATATTAGGTTATTCTAAAGTAGGCTATGGTAAGCTAGAGTAGGCTAGAGTAGGCTAGGTTAGAGTAGGGTAGGTTAGAGTAGGCTAGAGTAGGCTAGGCTAGAGTAGGCAACAGTAGGTTAGGCTAGAGTAGGCTAGGCTAGAGTAAGTTAGGCTAGGTTAGGTTAGGTTAGGCTAGACTAGGTTAAGCTAGGCTAGGTTAGGCTAGCCTAGGATAATATAGGCTAGGTTAGGTTAGGCTAGGCAAGAGTAGGCAATGTTAGCCCATGTTAGGGTAGGCTAGCCTATAGTAGGCTAGGCTATGCCAGGCTAGGGTAGGCTAGGGTAGGTTTTCTAGGCTAGAGTAGGCTAGGCTAAGATAGGCTTGGATAGGCTTGGCTAGACTAGAGTAGACTAAGCTAGCTTAAGTTAAGCTAGGTTAGGCTAGGCTAGAATAGGCTAAGATAGGCTAGGCTAGGCTAGAGTTTGCTAGGCTTGGTTAGGCTAGGTTAGGCTAGAGTAGACTAGGCTACGTTATGTTAGGAAAGATTAGAGTTGGTTAAGCTATGCTAGAATAGGTTGGGCTAGGTTAGGATTGATTAGGCCTGACTAGAGTAGTTTAGAATAAAGAAATCTAGGCTAGAGGACACACTAGGCTAAAGTAAGCTATACTAGACTAAAGTAGGCTAGGCTGGGCTAAAATAAGGTAGGCTCGTTAGGAAATGGTAAGCTACCCTAGCAAAGAGTAGGCTAGGTTAGGAAATAGTAGGCTAGGCTAGGAAAGTAGGCTAACCTAGAGTAGACTAGGTTAAGGTAGCTTAGGGTAGTCTAGGGTAGGTTGAGATAGAGTAGAATAATCTATGTTATGTTAGGATAAGATAACCGAGAGTAGGCTAAGCTAAGGTATACTAGAGAACGATAGGCTAGAATAGGCTAGTCTAGGCTAGGGTAGGCTAGCCTAGATTATAGTAGGCTTGTTTAGGTTAGGCTATGCTAGGCTAGGCTAGGCTAGGCTAGAGTAGGCTCTCCTAGGCAAGATTCATCTAGGCTAGGAAAGAGTAGGATAGGTTAGGCACCAGTAGGCTAGGGTAGGCTAAGTAGACTTGTCTAGAATAGGTTAGGCTAGAGTAGACTAGGCAATGTAGGGAAGGATAAAGAAGGCTAGGTTAGGATAGGCTTGGCTAGGCTAGGATAAAGTAGGCTAATCTATGCCATGCTAGGTTAGGATAACCTAAAGTAGGCTAGGGTAATCTAGGCTGGAGTAGTGTAAGATAGAGGTTGCTAGGATAGGGTAAGCTAGGCGAGACTAGAGTAGGATTAAGTAGAGTAGGGTACAATAGGAAAGGATAGGCTAGGCTAGCAAAGAGTAGTCTAGGTAAGGAAATATTAGGCTAGGCTATGCTAGAGTAGGCTAGGCTAGAGTAGGATAGGGTAGGATAGGCTAGGTTAGGCTAGAGTAGTCTAAGGAAATGTAGGATAGGCTAGCGTAAAGTAGATTAGGTTAGGTTGGAGTAGGTTATAATAGGCTAGAATAGGTGAATCTCTAGGTTAGGCTAGAGTACTCTAGGAAAGAGTACTCTAAGCTAGAGTAGTCTAGGCTAAGGTAGGGTAGGTTTGGATAGGATACCACAAAGTAGGCTAAATTAAGCTAGGCTAGAGTGGGCTATGCTAGAGTAGGGTATGCTAAAGTAAGGTAGGAAAGGGTAGGTTAAGGTAGGATGGAGTAGGCTAGGCTAGACTAGGCTAAATCAGTTTTGAGTACGGTAGGCTAAGCCTGGCTAAACAAGGCTTGAGTAGGCTAGGCTAGGCTAGGCTAGGCTAAAATAGGCTAGGCTAGAGTAAGCTAATCGAGTCTAGACTAGGTTAGAGTTGGGGAATTTAAGCTGAGTTAGACTAGGATAGGCTAGAGTAGGTAATTTAAGAGTAGGCTATGTTAGAGTAGGCTAGCATATGTTGGACTAACCTAAGAAATACTAGGCAAGGTTAGGCTTGTGTAGGCCAGACTATGCTAGTGTAGGCTAGGGTATGCTCGGCTAACGTAGGCTAGAGTAGACTATGCCAGGTTTGAGTAGCCTAAGCTACGATTAATTAGGTTATGCCATTTTAGGCTAGAGTGGGCTACGCCAGGGTGGCCTAAGAAAAGCTGGGCTAAGCCAATCTAGAGTAGGCTAGAGTAGGCTAGGTAGTGTAGAAAAGGGTAGAGTAGGATATGCTAGTCTAGGCTAGCCTAGGTTAGAGTAAGCAAGGTTAGGATAGGCTAGGATAGAGTAGACTAATATATGCCATGCTAGGTTAGGCTGACCTAGAGTAGACTTACTTGGCTAGGCTAGAGTATTCTAGGCTAGAGGAAGCTAGGGTTGGGTAAGCTACACGAGACTAGAGTAGGCTTGACTAGTGTACAGTAGAGTAGGCTAGGTTAGGCTAGGCTAGGCTATGTTAGGATAGAGTAGGAAAGAATAGGTTAGTCTAGAGTAGGTTAGGATAGGAAAGTGTAGCCTAGTTTAGGTAACAATAGGCTAGGCTATGCTAGAGGTTGTAGGGTAGGGTAGGGTACACTAGGTTGGGCTAAGCTAGAGTAGACTAGGTTAGGCTAGAGTAGTCTACTGTATGATAAGGTAGTAGTGGGCTAGAGTCATAGTAGGATAGGGTAGGGTAGAGTAGGTTAGTTTAGGCTAGAGTAGGTTACCGTAGGCTAGAGTAGAGTAGCCTCTAGGTTAGGCTAAAGTACAATAGGCAATAATAGTCTAAGCTAGAGTAGTCTAGGCTAAGGTAGGATAGGTTAGGATATGATACCATAGAGTAGGCTAAGCTAGCCGTGGCTAGAGTAGGCTATTATAAGGTAAGGTAGGCTAGGGTATGCTAAGCTAGGCTTCAATACACTAGGTTAGGATAGGATAAAGTGGGCTAGGTTAGAGTAGTCTAGGATAGGATAGAGTAGGATAATCTACGCCATGCTAGGTTAGGCTGACCTAGAGTAGAATAAGCTAGTCTAGGATCAAGTACTCTAGGCTAGAGGAAGATAGGCTAGGGTAAGCTATGCGAGACTAGAGTAGACTTGACTAGGGTAGGGTACAGTAGGCTAGGTTAGGCTAGAGTGGGCAAGGTTAGGTTAGTGTAGAGTAGGCTAGGATAAGAAATTCTATTATAGGTTATGTAATAGTAGGCTAGGCTAAGCTAGAGTAGGGTAGGGTAGGGTGGGGTACACTAGGTTAGGCAGAGCTAGAGTAAACTATGCTAGGCTTGAGTAGTGTAATGTAGGATTAAGGTAGTAGTGGGATAGAGTAGTAGTATGATAGGGTAGGGTAGAGTAGTTTAGGTTAGGATAAGATAGAGTACGCTAGCCTCTAGGTTAGCCTAGAGTATTGTAGTAAAGAGTAGTCTAGGCTAAGGTAGGGTAGCTTAGGCTATGATACCATATAGTAAGCTAAGCTAGGTTACTCTAGAGTAAGGTAGGGCAGGGTAGACTAAGTTAGGATTGAGTAGGCTAGGATAGGGTAGGCTAAAGTGGGCTAGGATAGAGTAAGCTATTCGAGGTTAGGCTAGGGTAGAGTTGGGAAATATAAGCTAGGCTAGGCTAGGCTAGGTTAGAATACTTTGATGTTGTTCATTCAGCTTGGTGGGAGTCCTTTTTCAATGATTAGAGTGATATCCTTTTAAGTCCATCAAATGAAGATATTATTTTCAAGACTCCATTTATTTGGCCACAAAATGTGTCAAATGAATAGGAGGAAACAAACATTGTTGAACAACAACAATCACAAGGTATTATTAATTCTACATAGGTGGAGGAAAGAGAAATGTATATGGGTTCCTGAAGATCTTGTGCACAACGTGAAGACATGGAAGACCTTTACAGGGGTTCAGTACAGGATATTAAGGAGGGTTGGATGATCGTAGTGTTACAACCTAAACATCCACATGGCTATCCATTCTGGGTTGCCAAGGTTATAAAGGTCATTACATAAAATGAAGATGTTACAAGTGTTGAACTACATTGGTATGCCACAAAAACACACCCATTCAATGGTGTATACAAACCAGAGATCGTAGTTGATAAAAAAATTGGTGGAAATATAAAAATAAAGGGTACAAGTATAAATCGACGCCACACAGACCTCCTAACATTAGAGGAAGTTGACTATTCCCACTTTTATGTGCCATACATTAGGTGTTTCTATTTGGGAGTACCTTTAAAGTTAGTGGAAGGTCCCAATTAAGAGGCTGAAGGTTTAAAATTTTGTAGATCCATGTTGGGAAATCAAATGGAAATCCCTCCAAAAGTCACAATATTATCATACAATGTTGTGACAAAATTCTTCATATACTGACCTTTATAATGCTATGAAAATAACCTCAATAAGAGCTCATATATGAAAAGTATGCCTACCACAAGTGAAGCTAACTTGTTCGCCACGAGCGTACAAAGTGAATGACATAGGTGGAACTAACCACATCTAGACCATGGAAAATATTAGGTGGAAAATTTCATAGATAAACTTATTTTCCATGCTTTTTAAATAAAATATTATCCACTTTCCTTTTCCATTTTTAAATGATTCACATAAATTTAGATGAATATGGATAAACAATTTAAGTAGCTAGTAGGGTTTGTCATGATTTCTACACCTTACGATAAATTTCCTTGTTTAAAATTTTCCCTAATGTAGACAATTAAGAAGATTCTAGAAGACCTAAAACCTAGTGCTAACTCAAGGTGGAGGAATAAAAAATCCATAAATGTAGATGGCTATTAGCCTATAATACCAAATATTAGGCTGCTTTAAAGACATGAGATTCAATACTTTTAGATTTGTACTTGTCATGGTTGTTCAAGGCATATATGAGCGAGATGTTAGGCAACAGTAGATGAGGAATAAGATTTTGTAGCAGAAATTGGACTATCATGTCAAAAGAAACTTGGTTGTAAGTGCCTCTCTCTTTGTGTTTTCATTTTCAATACTAACGAAAACAAAGAAGAGCAATGAGGTTACCTTCTAGATAGCTTTCCTGCTATTTAAGGTTCCCTAAGATGCATATTGTGTTCAATTATGTGGATGATTTGTTGATTTACATGTTCTTTGGTTTTCATATTTTGGTTATTCTCATAAATTTTAGTAATAAAATAGTTCTAAAAAATACGTATCAAACTTAACCCTTAACCTCTATGGTCCATAATCCATATAACTCATGACTTTGCTATTTTGATTTGTTTTTATGATCCATAACCAATACAACTTCGAACTTATTATGTTACTTTGTTTTTGTACTAAATTTAATAACCATGTTATTTTTTTATGAAGAATTTCATATATTATTTATAAAAAATATCCATTATTCGCATTGAACTGATAAAATTTTAATATTATTAAATGTAATATTTTCCATATTTTACATGTAACACCCCCAACTTATGTGTCGAATTTGAAAAGTTAGACATTTGAACTTTAATCCTAAGGGGAGTGGACCCCAAAGGATAAGTATGGTGTGAATGTAATTTAATATTTAAATTGATGAAATAAATAACATGATTGTGCATTTTGACCAAGATGAGAATTAGAGATCACTTGCCAAATCCATGAGGATGGATAAGGCAACAAATCCCCACAATCTTTCAAAAATCCTTGAAAGAAATTAATTTAGATTTTGAGGAGGAATCTAAATTTCCCCAATGAAGAGGAAGTAGTTGGGAAGAGGTAAGCAAAGCTGGAAAAGCTGAGGAAAAGCATAAAACAGCTTTAAAGAGTCCCAAAATGGGAAGCCTAGGCTAAACAGGAAAGAAAGCATCCTGCTATTCTGGACGCAGAATTAGAAACATGCTTTGGGGGAAATATGAGCTTAAATAAGCTGCTCCTAAGCAGATAAGGGGGTTGATCTGTGATGGAGGTGATCTCAGCTCAGGGGTGAGTTCTGGGAGACAAAGAAGACTCTAAGGTTGGGAGGTTGGTCATTTTCAATAGTGGTATGCTTCTGAAATTCTTGTTTATTTTGATTTGCTATGGTATGAATTGGCTACATATAAAAACAAAAAAAAAAAAAATTAAAGAAATGATATAATTGATTTTTGTACTACATTTAACAGAATCCATCTTAAGGCATTCACCTTCTAGATTCTGTTTAGTTGTAGACCAGTAATCCATAGAGTAGAAACCCACAGAAACTCTAAACCAAAGACGGCCTAGATCTGAAGGTACTTAGTCTCCATAGATAATTAAATATTTAAATTGTTTCACATATATATATACAAAGATGAAATTATATGCTCACATGTATGTTAGAAAACTATGGTAGAATATCTAAAATTTACATGGTACAATACAAGAGAAGCAAGGACATGAGAATATGTATTTCGAAAATTTCTAACTTGAGAAGAAATTCTACTCCATAGAAGTGTTATATCCTTTATATCATTTATCAGCATATATATTGCATTTCTAAATCTACCTTTAATCATTGAGATAAGTATCATAGCAAAGGACTTAACTTATAATTAAGGTTCTCTACTCTATTACTATCGAATACACATGTTTGTGTACAACAAAAAAAAAAACAAATCATATATATATATATAAGCACCGAAAGCTAAACTAGAGATCGTTCTAACAACTATTATAAATGAGTAGATGTGCGGTGTGAATCATACTAAATCATAGTTTTTATTTAATTTACTAGGCATTGTGCCTATGTCAAATAAAATAGTGAAAACACCATCTGCGCAGGATGTTCATACAAAATAAGAAGTCTATGTTCGGTCGTTTATGAATCACAACTCCAATATCAATATTCGATTTATGATACCACCTAGAAGTATAAAACCTATTGGTATATAAATGCGTGTCTCACCATACAAGAAAATTATAACCGTCGGGTTTTAATCTTAAGGAAATTCGAAGAAAACATTTGAAGCAGTTATGGTACTCTGCCATCCCTGCAAAAATCCAGATCTCATATAAACACACATATATAAAAATGAAGCAAGTAAATCGTAACGCCTGACATCTCACTGTCAGCGACGACTCGCGTGGAAGCGAGCTAGAAGGTTCAACAGAGAATTTCCAGTTGCATGAAAAAGGTCATGCGGTATTCTCGTGATGGTTGTAACAGCCAACGAAAAATTGTGTAGATAAATGAATAAGTAGCAAGTTACTAATTACAGTGGTTAACTTAAAAACGAAACTGACATCGTATCTCCTACTAAACAGGAAGTTAGCATTATACAACTTATATGATTTAAAGAGTACACCATATATCGAAAACTCGAGCCAGAGAAATAAAGGGGATATTTCATTCTAACTGTATATGACTAAATAAATACTTAAGTCCATAGGCCGCGAGCTCAAAATTTAAATGTAGAGTTGAGAACACTTCTATAGATACATAAACAAAATGAGAAAATAGGTAGCATTACGCTGGGTAGTTATCATGAGAAATGCAGGTAGCAGAAAAGCGTGGAAAATATCTCAAAACCCCTTCGCAAAACAAATATGGCAAGTAGTTCCGGAAAGAGTGAAAAATGGCTGACGGAGTTATCGCCATTATCAGATACTACACACAATTTAAATGCAGGACCAATGTGGTTAATGGAAAACAAAATGTTACTGTCACGATAGAAACGTGACGGGAAATCTGAAGAGTTCAGGAACCATTCACGGCTGAGTCGAGTTGGCTCACTCACGCCGAAGATCTCAGCGTAACGAGTCCCTCTCTATCGCTAAACTCAACTGCAGAATCCCTTCTTGGTTCCTGTATGAAGAAATGGGACAATTACCAATAGCTAATCGTACTCAGTCAAAAACGAAGCGAGCCGAGGAGCTAGAAACCCTTACCTTGCCACCTCCAATCACGAGCAAACCTGCGCACAGGAACCAGGTAACTGATTAGGGGTCCGTCAGTTTAGTTGGGTCCCTGACCCTCCATCATCGTAGCTCTGGAAATAAAATAATCGGGAGAAATGTACAGAGGGACGAACCATATTACCAAAACTAAAATAGGATAACCCGAAAAGAATAGAGGGAACATTTCAAAAATAGAATACGATTACCTACTGCATTCTCCCTATGCTGATGGCCGTCCGGTGTAGTCGAACAAACAAAAGTCCGGCATAATGCATCTGTCATTCACGAAGTTAGTGATTTAAACATCTGCATTCTCAAGCTATCTAATTCTCTGGTTCGAATCAACATTTACTTAACTGAATCGCAGAATACAACCAGAGAAATTAGAAAAGATTTCGAATCCTTGGCTACCATAACTGCAGTGTTGATTTACCTGGCCAGTAGGGCTGAGAAATCCAACACAGAAACAAAATAAACCCCATCCGGGAGAATCATAGGAACACTCAACGACATCATCGTCCATCTGTCAACCAGGTAGTTCGAAGGAATCCCTATGAACTCTGAAACCCTCTGCATACAGCGCATCAGTACTCGTGAGATGTATAAACAAATAGAACGCCGCGCTATTGGCATGAGTATGTACCATAAGGAGTTTCAACAAGTAAAGTCGATGGAGTAAATTCAGCAGAGTGATCGGTGGAGGCGTCTTACCCGAGGGTCGAGCAATTAAGGTTGCAGCGCGATCACAGGTAGTAAGTACTCGCGTGTCATCTTGTGAATCGCTGAAGTCTGAGCCATTCGGCTACGCTCGAGCCAAGTCTTCATCCCATAGCCGGCGAAAAATAACACGAAAACCCTAGCATTAAAATTTGTACTGGTAAATCGACCTCGTGATTTAGTTGCCAACTATTGACAGTCAGCCGAACGATCACATGGTACCGATTCACTCGTATGCTTTGCGTGGTGTATCAAATCACAAATCTGAACTTTGGAAATATATATCCTTAGAGGAAATCGAACCAGGTTGCGATAAGAGGTAAGTTTCCGCCTACGATAAATTCACCCAATGGGTTGTTAAGGTCGCTCGACCTTAATGAATAAGGAAAAGTAATTATATGTGTTATTAAATTGTTAACATATATAGATGTGTACCCTCAATTCATATTATTTAAGGTTTTAGATATATGTATGAATTATATATGTGTTACCTATATATGCGTTATATATATATGTGATATATATATATGTGGATTCAAAAATGTTGTCCAATGATGTGTGATATAGATGTGTTACCTATATATGCGTTATGTGAAGTTACTGAAAGATAGGTATGTCGGTATTATGTCTAGGGAGAATATCCTATGTTAATACAAAGGGTTATGGAAGTTATATACATGGTTGTAATGTATACCAGGAGAAACATTCAGTGCTACTAATAAGGGATAGTGGGAAAGAACTCCTGAAGTTGGTAAGAGATACTAAATGAGTAGAGGAAATTTTAACAAGATGGAATTTGGAAGTAAATTTCTGAACACCTTACTCAAACAACCAGGAAAAAAAAAAAAAAAAAAAATTTCTTAAACTGGAGGTGTTACATTACATTTCATTACGGTTACTTCTATCCCTATCAATGCATGCAACGCTTCTCACTTCTCACTATTATCTTTTAAGGTAAATATTATAATTGTATAATAAATATTTTAGGCATGGAATAGTTTATGATTTGTTAGCCGACTTCATCATAACTACAAGACATATCACAATCACCATAGTTGATGTTGATGACAATGTAGGTGGATACAACGTATTTATGAAAACAATAATAGAAAGTGGCATGTTACATTCCTTTTAACATTTAATATGCTTAATATGGCTATAATAGGTACCATAGCTATGTAATGTTAATATGCTTACTTGTGTAACTTTATAGGATTTTACGATGGGCCTAAGGAAGACAGGATGGACTAACCTCTAGTCCTTGTTAGTGTCTATATATTAGATGTTACAGGCCCCCATAAATAAAAAGGATGAGAAGGCTGGGGAAACTAACCCCTTAGTATCTTGGATAGCCATGATGACTAGTTTCCAATCGAGAGATATTAGTGAGTTTAATCAATAAAGTTTGTATAACTTAGGTAGGGCATATATTCCCTAGGTCTCGTGTAGATATTAAAAGGTATTTTTTGTGTTTTATACTTAGAATCAAAGAATCTATCCTTGAAAGGAAGGTAATGACCTAGATGATATTTTATTCATAAAACATCCAATGAAAAGTGTTACAGAGTTCAATGAAGAACTTTTGAATGGCTACATATTATGTTGATGGATTTGAAGAGATCAAATGTACTTCAAGTGAGGGTATCTAGCCAATTAAGTCAACTTTAGGATTTGGAAACCACGATACATGTTTGTTTACAATAAGAATCATTAGAAATGCCTCCTTAGTTAGGAGAATATGTCTAAAGGCCTTAAAAGAGGAAAATCATGTGTAATGTCCTATGTGAGTTCCCGTGAGAAGTAAATGGTTACTAGTAGTGAGGGTGGGCTGCTTAGGTGCCTTTATGGTTGGGAAGGATCTCCATACATTAGAATTCTTCATTCACTTCCCTATCAAAGTCATTATCAACCCTCGAGACCCATCTACCAACGTTCCTACCACGGAGAAATTTTATTGTTGACAACTTTTTAGGATGGAGAGAAATTTTGGGATGGAGTTCATTAGAGAAACAATGTAAAAAATTCTTGATAGGAAGGCCTCATCCTAATCTCTTGGTCATATGGATAACATAAGGGCCATGACTAAGAGCTATATAAAAAGGAATATATATTTTTCTTCTTTCAAGCATTCAAATTTTCATTTTCTTGATTAGAGAATGCAATAGAGCCTTGTGGAAACTCGTAATGTAGAAAGAATCCGAACTTCTATAGCTTAATGAGAAGTTAGCAAATTTTTGAGTGTTGGGTTGGGAGATTGCGATGTCAATGCCAAATATTTTTTAGGAATCATATTCTTAACTACTTGATTATAAAACAATCCACATTGTCTATTAGTTAAGGGTGATGCATTGTTAAATATTGTAAAGTGATGGATATCATGTTCCGATCCTCAAGCCCTCATATGAGAGCTTTCTTCGAATTTTACCAAATTTGATAAGGGCACTAAGGTTGTAGATGATATTGTGGCTTTAATGTGCCACTAACATAAATATTACATGACACTAACATTATTATGATGTGCCACTAATGTGGTGGTCATATGGCATCAACGTGGATGTTTTGTGGCATAGAAATGGATATGACATGTTGTTGACATGGAAAAATTATGTGGCAAGGTCATATATATTAGCATGTGAAATAGTGCTAACATGGAAATTGGATGGCAACAGAAAGTGACATGGATACTAGTTGTCAAGAGGTCAACTATTGAGTGTTGGTCTATTGTGAGGTATGAATCCTTATTTTGTGCTTAAACCACAATACTAATAGAAATTGAAATAGATATATAGTTCCATTAGGTAATAATGGTTATGAGACTATCATAATAGAGAGTGTTGGCTATTAGCTAATTCACTAAAAATAGTAGCAAGGTATGTCTCAGTGGCTAGGGGCCTGACGAAGTAAATAGTTAGATGAAAATAGACTTGATTCAAGAAGTATTAGAGGATTTATTTCAAAGGTATAGGAATCACAAACCATTAATCAATCATTTTATGCATAACTAATAACAAAATGACTCACACATGACATCGAAAGGAAGATTAACACATACAAGTTGAATCCATCAATGAACATCTTCCACTCAATTAAAACCCTTATTTGATAGATACTTTTAGACTCTTCACTTGTTCAATTGAATACTCCTCATTTTTGTGATCCTCTTTTCCTTTCTATGTAGTTCTCACATGACATTTCTCATCTAATATAGAAGGACTTCTTCCCACTTTTTAAATGTAAAATAAGGAGTCATTATTTCCACTTTCATTCCATTGGTTGCTAAGATGTCTATTCCCACTTTTATGTGCCATAAATTAGGTGTTTCTGTTGCGGGAGTACCTTTAAAGTTAGTGGAAGGTCCCAATTAAGAGGCTGAATGTTTAAAATTTTGTAGATCCATATTGGGAAATCAATCCTCCAAAAAGTCGATATTGTCACCACAATGTTGTGACAAAATTAATCATATCTTGACCTTTATAATGCTCACGAAAGAACCTACGATAAGAGCTCATATATGATATGCCTACAGTGAGCTACCTTATTGAAACCACGATGGTACGTTAATTAACATAGGTGGACTAAACATCTAGACATGGGAAAACATGAAAATTTCCATGATAAACTTAAGTACCACTTTCCAATAAAATCAATCACTTTCTTTTCCTTTTTTAAATGATTCACATAAATTTTACGGCAAATTCTTTTATATAGATATTGAAAATTTTCTCAAATGTATAAAATTGTTATATTTTAGATGAATATGGACAAACAATTTAAGTAGCTAGTAGGGTTTGTCATGATTTCTACACCTTACGATAAATTTCCTTGTTTAAAAGTTTCCCTAATGTAGACAGTTAAGAAGATTCTAGAAGACCTAAAACCTAGTGCTAACTCAGGGTGGAGGAATAAAAATCCATAAATGTAGATGGCTATTAGCCTATAACACCAAATATTAGGCCGGTTTAAAGACATGAGATTCAATACTTTTAGATTTGTACTTTTCACATGGTTATTCAAGACACCTATAAGCGAAGAATATTAAAAATATTAGATGAGGGAATCAGATATTAACACAATTAGACTATCATGTCAAAAGAAACTTGGTTGTAATTGCCTCTTTCTTTGTGTTTGCATTTTCAATACTAACGAAAACAAAGAAGAGCAATGAGGTTACCTTCTAGATAGCTTTCCTGCTATTTTAGGTTCCCTAAGATGCATATTGTGTTCAACTATGTGGATGATTTGTTGATTTACATGTTATTTGGTTTTCATATTTTAGTTATTCTCATAAATTTTAGTAATAAAATAGTTCTAACAAATACATATCATACTTAACCCTTAACCTCTATGGTCCATAATCCATATAACTCATGACTTTGCTATTTTAATTTGTTTTTATGATCCATAGCCAATATAACTTCCGACTTATTATGTTGCTTTGTTTTTGTACTAAATTCAGTGACCATGTTATTTTGTTATGAAGAATTTCGTATATTATTTATAAAAAATATCCTTTATTTACATTGAATTGATAAAATTTTGATATTATTAACTCTAATATTCTCCAGATTTTACATTTCATTACGGTTACTTCTATCCCTATCAATGCATGCAACGCTTCTCACTTCTCACTATTATCATTTAAGGTAAATATCATAATTGTATAATAAATATTTTAGGGATGGAATAGTTTATGATTTGTTAGCCGATTTCATAATAACTACATGACATATCACAACCACCATAGTTGACGTTGATGACAATGTAGGTGGATACAATGTATTTATGAAAACAATAATAGAAAGTGGCATGTTACATTCTTTTTAACAGTTAAGTTAATCCAAACTTCTAGAAATGATTAGTTCCACCCCTTCAAACGGCTATAAACCAAACGGCTATAACAATTAAAAATTAAATTAATTTTCAATGTCAAAAAATAATTTTATTTAAGATAATTAAGAATACAAAAATTGATACCAATTTGAATGTAATGACAAGAAATTAGTATTATTAGTATTTTGTATTAATTACGAAATTTGATTTAGACGTCTTTGGATCTTGATCTAAATGTGGGTCATAAAATGAATTTAAATTGAATGAAGCTATGTGGATGAGCAGTGGGTGCTACGGTAGGGAGAACGTTGAAAACGAACAGAGCTTTTGTGAGCTTTTGTGGCTAACAGTGCTTTTGTGTGCAATATATAAACTAGTTGAGATCACATTGTCTCATTCACCTTCGCTCCTTGCCCTGAATTCTCGGCTCTCTGTTCTTTCTCTATGTAATTTTTGGAGTGCTCCTCTTTGTTCTTTTCTTGTTTTTGTACTGAATTCCAGGCTCTCTCTTCTTTCTCTCTGTGTTGTGGTGTGGTTTTTGGAGCGCTCCACTATGTTCTTTTGTTAGTATTTTTGTTGTCTTATGTCTATATGGGTTGGGAGTCTTGTTTTTATTGTCATTATATGCATGTTTGTGGATATTAGTCTATCAGAGAGTGACACACAATTTTCAGTCAGAGGCTTTGATGGTGGTGTGAATGGCAGGATCTTAGAAGTGGTCTCCAACTACTACTGTGTTAAGAATGTTAATTGTAAGCGTGGATTGGAATTAATTTTGATTTCAATTTAAAAGGTGAAGATCGAGATCCAGATCTGTAGTTTAGTTTCATTATTATATGGTTTTTTTTATATTACATTACACTAGATATAATTATTTGTGTTTTTCTTTAGCTTTCTACATCAATTGTAATTTGTTGATTGAATCTTGACTTGTGATTTTTGACTTTGCAGACAACTTGGAGGGTGTGAGCAGGGTTGGGATGGGATGGGATGTAATAATTGAAATTGGCATTGGATTTCGCTTGGTGTTCTACTTCAGGGACAAAGTTCATGTGCATTATAAAAATCAGCAAATGTAGAATGCACATCTGTCTCCAACGGAGTAACAGGAGATAGATGTGCATTCTACATTTGCATATTTCACGGTTGGCATGTATCATTCTTCCTGCTTCTCTTTCCTATTGTTAAAACATGGATAGGATTTAATCCCATCTGATATAAGATGATGATCATTTAGATGAAGAGAAATCCTATCTCTTTAAAGTCTTCGAAGAAAATAGTTATATAAGAATTCAGGGTTTGAAGGCTTTCATGAATGCAAGCAAAGGTCTTAGACAAAATAAGATTAGTGTTGATGTTGTTGGTAGAGTTTATTTACCTTTTATTCAAGGTACTACCGACAAGATTGCTTGAATTTTAAGGAAGCATAAGATCCCTTCTTCTTTTAAAACTTTAAACACCATTCGGGGATCTCTTAAATCGGTTAAGGATCGGTTGGACCCAAAAAGCGTGAAAGGTGTTTATTTGATCATGTGCTCTTGTGGGACTCCCTACATTGGTGAAACTGGTTGATCGATTAATAAAAGGTTCCAAGAGCATTCTGCGGATATTAGGCATGGTAGAACCAAGTCCTCAGTGTTAGCTAAGCATGCAGAAAAGACGAAGCATCACATCTGTATGGAGGATGCTAGAGTCCTTGCTAGGGTTGACTATTTCCATCACCCAAAATTTAAGGAGGTGATTGAGATTGAGAAGTGGCCCCACACATTGAACAGGGATGACGGATGGAAAGTTAGGAGTTGTTGGATTCCATCTCTTCACTCCCTGTAAGGGTCGTTTATTTTGTTCTTTGGTTTTTATTTTTATTTTTATGATTTGGTCTTATTATTATTATTCTATTATTTTATTTATTTTATTTTATTTTAGTATTAATTTATTTATCTATTAAAATATAATACAAATAATTTATTTTTATTTTTATTTTTATTTTATTTTTTGATTTTATTTATTTATAATTTATGACTTTGACTTGAATTATTATTATTATTATTATTTTTTTCCACTTAAAAACTTCTTTATCTTATTTCTGTGGGGGGAGTTATTTTAGTTTTTAGTTTTGATTTTATATTATTTTTAGCTTTGACTAGTGTTTTTAATGAGGGGGTAATTATGTTTTTTGGTTTTTTATATTTATATTTATATTTTTATTTTTGACCGTTTTTAATTTTATGGGTTAGTTATATTTTTGGTTTATTTTATATTTTTATATTTTTAATGTTATTTTTGACCTTTTTTTAACTCTTTGGGTTTTGACCGTTGCTTCTCTCTTCCTGGTATAAATGTGTTTGTCAGATCAGCCAATATTCATTATCCTGATGATGAACTACAGTTGGTAGTTCGAAATGCGTCTTTCTTATCTGGTTACAAAATTTCTTATGTGATTTCCCGGAAGATTTATAATTATCATTTTTTATGAATTTATTGTCAAAGAATAATAATTTAATAATAATTTTTTTCAAAAATTAAATTATTCACATAAAAAATGAAGTGAAAATCACATTATACAAATACTAAACATATAATAACAACAATTGAATAATTATTATTCTCATAACATGTCAAAGTCAAAACATTAGAAGTAAAACTTATAAATAGTTACAAAAAATGGGCTTCATTTGGAAGCTTAACTAAAATTTAATCATAATATTACATAACCCAACCTCTTTATCTTCAAGAGTTTCATTATTGTCTTCTTCCACAAAATTTTCATTATTGGATTTAGTTTTATCATTTTCCTCTTCTGATGGATATTTGATGTCTGTGAATGCTCCAAAGTATGCCTTTCCAATCATTCCATCTAATGGTGGTTCAGGTTCCTTTGCTTTTTTTTCCACATGGGATTCATTATAATCCCATTTCCTCAAACCAACTTCTTGCATTACATCTGGAAAGAATTGAAGAGCATTAATTCTTTGGTGACTAAATTTGAATTGTACCAGGTCTTTCTTAATGGAAATGAAATTTCTTCCTTTTTGTAAGAAACATGCTAGTGTTGTACGTAATCATAAAGTACAAAATAAAAAATTTAGTAAATTAGTATAAACACAAAAAATTAAAAAAAAAATAGTGAAATTCATTTTTATATAATAAAACCTACGTGAGCCTGAAAATAAATAAAAAACCCAATCTCCTTCATTTGAACATAAATCTAAAATATAGTTGATCAATGATCGTGGTTTTTTATATATGTTAACTATCTCTTAATTTGCTTCTTTATC
This sequence comes from Pinus albicaulis, assembly GCA_034641835.2. Taxonomy (NCBI): domain Eukaryota; kingdom Viridiplantae; phylum Streptophyta; class Pinopsida; order Pinales; family Pinaceae; genus Pinus; species Pinus albicaulis. The sequence continues at coordinate 249,810 of JAXQQM020086694.1, forward strand.
TTCATATGTTAATTTTTTTACAACAATGTCATGGACCAATACTTGGTAATTACTCTTTCAATCTACATTATTGAAAAGAATAGGATTATATCTATCATCCTTTGTCCAACTTTCAACATGAATGAACTCAGAGTCACTTATAATTGGTTGGTTTTTGCATCAAATAAGACTTGAATTTTTCCTATAACATGAAATAGTAAAAGTTCAATTAACTTGTACATAGATGATTTGTTAACATTAATCAAACTTACAATTTCAATGTTACCATGTTATTTTCATCCTTGCCTTTTCTTTTCCCTTGAAGCTTGATAATAACAACCCCAATTGTGTGTCTGAATTAAATGTCACAAATCTTCAAAATGGTGATGTTGTGACTTCTATAAATCCCACAATGACTTTACTGAAATCTTCATAAGTATAAGGGTCAACATCATATTCAATGTTTGGGATATTGAAAACATGAGGAATATCTGCAATAAATAGAGAATAGTCCCTTTTAGGTATGAATTTTGCAATGTATTCACAATCACCTGATATTATTTGATATTGGATAGCGTGGAGCCCATTCCAAAATAAATTATTAAGACTAGGATAAAGTTCAACATCACTAAGATGTTGTTTTCTCATATTTTCCATTTTGATTATTTCAATAAAGCTTCTGAAACTATATGGTGCTCCATTTGCATCCTTCTTCATCTTTAATGAAATAAACAAATATATGTATAAGTTATAAAATAAAAATAATATACATATTAATAGAAATGAATGTATAAATCAACATACATTTTTAAATGCAAGATAAACATATTTTAGCACTGATGTAGAAATTGAATATGGGTAGTTGCATACAACATCATCCCAACTATCTTCATTCAACAATTTAACCATTTTTTCTTGTATTCTCATATAAACCTTGTGACTGAATAAAAAAAGTAAGAAATTTTAATATAGTGATATGTATAAAAAGTACTACCAAAAATAACACATTATATTTAACATAAACTTATAATCTAGAAATAAGTAAAAATAACAAACTTACTTTAGAAATTTTCACACATTTTCTGCATTGATTATTCTCCTGACTTTACACAAGATAATATTGTTTTGACAAGTTTTTCATCCTTCACTCATTACATTGATATCCAAGGTTCGATAGCCATATCTTTTGGAAGTAGCTTCATTTCATGACTTGATTTACTGATGGTACATATCAATGGTTTAGACTTTTTGACTTTCTAAATTTTTATGCCAACGTTCTCCGACAACTAAAAAATATCATCAATCAATTCTCATATCTCTCGAGTTCTAAATGCCAACTATAAAATGTTATCCATACCTCTGAATGTTTCAAAATTTACTTTGCCATCTTTTGAATTTATTTTTTCTTCAATTTGATAACCGATTTCCATAAAACATTCCTTCTGAAATGCATGCTCAACCTTTGTCTTATCCCCACCATAGTTTTCTTCAAATTCACTATGAATCAATCTGACCCTTTGGATGAAAGTCATAGACATCCTATACTCATTATCTGAATTATGATCCTATGCCAATAAAGTTTCTTCTGTATATGTTAAACCAACATCAATGATATATTTCATTGTTTCAAAACGTTGGTTATTAGGATATTCCTCCATCAATTAGCTTTGATCTTCTACAGAATGGTCGCCGCCAAGTACATAATATTTGTATTCAAAAAAATTTGACTTTTCAAATGCTTATTTGTTACAAATCTAAATTGGATAAACAAGAATAACATAATCAAACACATGTGAAAAAGGGTTGTACCTCATCAATGTTTTCAAGTTGTGAACATGTAGGTGGTGTGGCTTTCTAATTTGGTATTTGAATTGTCCTTCATTTGGCGTTTATACTTGAATTAAATTAAGTTGAAATGACTGACCACCCTCAATTAAATTTATCTTCATCAAATGATGTCGAATGAAATTTTGTTTTGTTTTAATAACGCTATCCTCTAAATGAGCTACTGGTGTAATGATTTCCATGCTTCCTTTTCAGTTTTCACAAGGACCTTCACTACTGTCCATGCTTTTTTAGAATGAGTAATTTTTTATTTTTCCTCCTATTGGTTATGATATTTTCTTCAATAAAAGAAATAGCATCATCATAAACTAGAAGAGATACATTCCTGATCATTGTTTTTTTATGGATATTCTCCTTTCTAACATCAGTTCTAATCCAATCCTTAGTAATGGCAACACATTGTTCATCTTTAGCTTCAACCTCAACATCCTCATTTCAAAAGTAACATGTCTACCTATGCTAGATTGATCCCTTTGATATAGTCTTGTGGCATCATGAAGTATTATTTTTTTCTTCTTTCCCATCTCTTCTTTTTCATGTTCATGGAAAATGGAAACATTCATAATATCTCGCTCTATATGATAGATTCCCCACAACACAATTTAAATTCTCTCAAAAAAATCTTATTAAACAAAATATAATATGTCAATAATAACCAAGTTATTAAAAATATAATAATACAGTTAGAATAATTCAAAACACATAAGTGTAAATAGAAATAATTACAATCTTCTGTGCAATATTATGTAGGATTTATTTTCTGTTTGAGATAATGCCTCCATTATTGTGCATACTATAGTTTAGGGATTGGTTTGGTGTGTTGGAGGATGTTGAGAGATTCTCTCAACTACTCCCTCCAAGAATGGAATTAGTTGGATCTCAGCAACACTATAAATATTGTAATGTATTAGTTTGATTTAATATAGAAATTAATTATTTGTGTGTGAATGTTGTGCGTTTTTGCTCTCTCACAATTTCTAATATGGTATCGGAGCCTAGCTGAGCTTAATCCCTCACGGGAGTGCTCAGAAAGATGAGAAGAAAACTGTGAGAATTGATTCTATAGAAATAGGATTGTGTGTAGATTACTGTGTGAACGTTTGAGTGTTAATTTCACTGTATCGGAGAGATCACCGATGAAGTCTGTAATTTAGGTTAATTATTGTTGAAGACTTATCGACTCTGCAACTGTTGTATCGAATAAAAGAGAGTGCTGATGGAAACGAGGATGTAATATTTGAAGAATTGGAGCGAGGCTTGAACTCGTTAGTGCAGTTCTCCAGTGGCGAAGAGAAGGAAACATAGTCACTTAAGCATACTTTCCCCAAAGATGAATTCAAAATTGAACAACTTGAAATTGTTGTGGTTAGATGGAGCAATTATTGAAGGAAATCTCGGGCAGATCTCTTCAAATTTGAGATGGCTTTGCTGGCACTCATGCCCACTGAAACGCTTGCCATTAAACTGGAATATGAGGCATATAGCCATATGCTACAACATGTTACATGACGTGGTACTGTATCCAGACGGCAGAAGCTGGCTACATCATTACTCATGGGTTCGTAGGAATATTGCATGACTGGTGGGGAAAGTATATCCCCTGCGACTAAGCATGCTATTGAGTGGTCCCCGAAGCGTGATGAGCACGGAGAAGTCATGTACGATTCTCAGAAGAAGTCGATGTTCAATTCTGCCACAGCTCTGATCTCCACAATCATCATTCATTTCTGTTGATAAAAAGGAAATATCGAAAATGGCATCGAACGGCCCTTCTCAATCTGAAGATATAAACACTGCAGGACTACAAATGGTACAAAGATACGGTCATGTTGCGTATCTACAAGATCTATGATTAAAAATATCCTGTTTGGAAAGATAAGGGAATTGCTGGCCTACCTAAAGAATTTGCCAAAATCCGAGAACCAAACTTGGGAATGTAAACATGGCCACAGTTCCATTAAGAAGCTATCGAGAAGCTGGAGCCAGAATTTATAGCCACAAGGGATCCCAAAATTTTTGGTAGGGCAGATGAGTTCATCCCGAGTCAATTTATAGGCGAAGAAGAATTGTGCTGATTGTTAATATGTAGAATTATAAATTTTGTTGTTGTAATATTTGTAGTGTAAAACCAACTATGAATAATTTCACATAATTTAAATTAGTTGTTCTCGACGTTCTTCGGTGCCAAGAGAACAATTGGCTAATTTGATTGTGTGAATTTGTTACATGCTGATGGAACTTGTCATTTCTAGCGGCTTCAAGAGCATCGGTTACAGGTTATACAATGAGATCCTTGTGTGTAAAGGTCACTTTGTAGGATTAATCACTGATCATATTCTGTATCCAGAATAGTTTCCTATAGACTGTTGAAATTTATTCTTCGGGGTTATTTCACAGATGGAAATATTTCCATAGGATAGTTCAGTGTCGAGACTCTTCTTTGGGGGTGTCCAGAATCTTTGATCTTACAAATTCAGTATTGCTGGTCAGAAACAAATGTATTTTAAATGGGTTGAATGGTAGCTCGAAAATGGTGGAAAAAAGAGCGTTGTCTATGAGATCTCAGAGTGGGTACAAATGTTAATGAAGACCAGGTCAGACAAATGTTTGTATTAAATTAGTATGTTCTCCATTTTTGTAATGTAGGTATTAAAGGGGGGTGTTTGAGATAATGCCTCCATTATTGTGCATACTATAGTTTAGGGATTGGTTTGGTGTGTTGGAGGATGTTGAGAGATTCTCTCAACTACTCCCTCCAAGAATGGAATTAGTTGGATCTCAGCAGCACTATAAATATTGTAATGTATTAGTTTGATTTAATATAGAAATTAATTATTTGTGTGTGAATGTTGTGCGTTTCTGCTCTCTCACAATTTCTAATATTTTCATGTAAAATTATATCTAAGATTATCATGCAATTTGGGTGGTTTTGAAAGCATATAAACATTTATAGAATTCAAAAAAATATATAGGCCTACTACTTTTTCCACCATCTCATAACTTTTAGCATCAAAATTGATACTAGCATATCGATATAACTATAGAGTTTCACCTTCCATACCTTTCAGAAACCATGCATATTTTGTATGATTCACTTCTTTTGATTTATTTTGGTATGAAACCAAATTATTTTCTTTTGTGGTGACATATCCTACATTTTCAGTAATTAACTAAGGTGGAATTCATTCAGAAATATTTTTTGATGTCCTACCTACAACTTTAGGTGATGCAATGGTTGAATTTGGTCCAAAAAGATTGACAAAAACCTTCGTTGATGTCATTTTATTGCAAACATATATATGTACATATAAATTAGTAAATAATAAAAAAATAAATATCTTACGTAAACAAAGCCATTGAAAATAAAAAATAAAAACTAAAACACACCATAAACATGTAAATTGCCTCGAGGTTTAGTATGCATTTAGATTCATCCAAAATACCAAAATATAAAACCGGTTCCTTAATTTATTTATTTTTACATTTCATCCCCGATCCAGACTACAAAAGAAAATTTAAATATTTTTATAGGTCATCTTGCCAATCCCCTTGGAAAACAAAATTTGATATTTTTTTTTTTTTTTTTTTTTTTTGACCCCATTCTCAGAATCAACCCCCTAAATTTAAAAGAAGTTAGTCTAAATTTTTTTATTTTTTTTACATTTAATCCCTGACCTTAGTGGAAAAAAAAAAAATTACATCTCATCTTACTAACCCCCTAGAATTTTTTTTTTAATATTTTGGGAGCTCATTCTAAGAAAAAACCCCTTGCCCCAATCTAAGAATCGAACCCCTCTCAAGCAGGGGGGCTGACTCCTGGGACTTTGGGCTTCGACAGACACCCACTCATGGACACGTTCGCCCACAACACAGTGTCATGGGATCCTGTGCTGCGGGCATCCGCAAGAGCCAAATGGTGCCCAAAGGTTGTCGTTGGGCTTGGGAGGACACTCATGTGTGGGACGCGCCTGCCATCAGTACGATGCCCGTGGGTCACCATGTTGTGTGAAAATGTGCTGATGGGAAGGTGTACGTCACAGGCCACTATACTGCGGGCAGATGCACCCATGTTCAGGTGTCCGTCTGAGCCCAACGATAGCCCTTGGGCACATGCCTGCCTGTGACCACATCTGCATGTAGCATGGCAGCACATGTGCCCACAAGTGACCGTGCTACGGGCAAGCATCCGCTCATGGGTGCATCCACCTGCGGTACGACCGCCCTAGGTCAGGTGGGCACGCCCATTAACCCACTGGGCAGGCAGGGGTCCTGATCGCCCACCCGGCTAACAGTGGCCAGGTGCCGACAACATGTGTGTCCACCCCCCATGTTTGTGTGGATTATTTTTAAATTTTAGATACTATATTTATTTTAATTGGTTTTTTAATGGTAATATGGATGTAAAAAAATGATTTTTTGGAATATAAAAAATAATTTTCATCAAATTCTTCATTGAATGGTCCAATTAGGAGGGGAACTAACCCCTCAAAAGCAAGAATCTGCTGTTGAAAATGTTGTTTCTCCAGAAAATCGTTCCAAGTTTTTAAACAGAGCTCGAGAAATCTGGATGTAATATGAGGAATAGTGACAATGACAGTTCTTATAAAGCGGAAATTATGGAATTTATTTTCTGCGGGGTGAATATGGGATTCAAACTATGATTAATATTAAAAAAATAAAATTTATAATCAAGTAAATGTTATACAATTAACTAAGATTATTTTAAATTGGAAAAAAATATTAAAATAAAAATGTCTACGAAATTTAAATCTATATTATGTTCAATATTCAAGATAATATTTTAGTAGAAATTTTTAAATAAATCGTAGAAATAAAATTTAGAGGGACATACTTCAGGTGAAAAATTTAGGGAAAAAATTTATAGGGAAAATTTCATTCTTTCAACTATTTATTATCATTGAGAGAGAGATCATCTGCATCATTCTACAAATTATGTTTGAGTGTTATGGATTCCTTTGATACCAAAGTTTCATTTTAGGAAGCATCAACATCTTTGTCACGTAACAACTCTATTGATATTGATGAATATAATGACAGAAATAGTGACAAAGGGTAGGATGCATAATTTCAAATAGATAGAGAGTAAAATTTTCCACTTATCCCTAATCCTATGGACTATGAGGGTAGCAGTGACGAAGGCCAAGATGAGGAATTTCCAAAAAATAAAGACTCGCAATTTCCACTTAGTCTTAATCATAAGGAATTTGGGAGCAATAGTGATGAATGACAGGTTGAAGAATTTTCAGTAAATAGAAACTCACATTTTCCACTTAGTCGTAATCCTAAGGACTATGACAACAATAGTGATGAATGGAAATTTTTAGAGTTTTCAATGGATAGAGAGTCACATTTGCCACTACTCCTTATCCTAGGGACTATGGGAGCAATTGTGATGAATGGCGGGACATAGATTTTTCAGTGGATAAAGAGTCACATTTTCCACTTACTCCTAATCCTAAGTACTATGAGAGAAATAGTGGTGAATGGAGGGATGTAGAATTTTCAGTGAATAGAGAGCCACATTTTCCACTTAGTCCTAACCCTAAGTGTTATGAGAGTATCAGTGATGAATGACAAGATGAAATAATTTCTATAAATAAAGAGTCACAGTTTCCACTTATTCCTAACCCTATGGACTTTCAGAGCAGCAGTGATGAAGGGAGGGATGAAAATTTTTCAATAAATAGAGAGTCTCACTTTCCACTTAGTCCTAATCATATGGAATAAGAGAGTAGCAATGACTAAGTCTGGGATGAATAATTTCCAATAAATTGAGAGCTAAAATTTCCACATATTCTTAATCCTATGGACTATGAGAGAAAAAATGATGAATGGAAAGTTAAATATGGTGAAGAATAACCTCCAAGTCAATATTTCAATACCATAGATCATGGTATTTCAAATTTTCATGCCGCCAAAGATGGAAATGAATATTTTTCAAACAATGATGGTGGTGAGTTTCCTAACTATATTCAAAATGGTCATAGTATAGTATTCCTCCTAATAAATATAGAAATTCGTGTTCAAAGAATGATGAAATGATGCAGATGTTTCGAGAAAATATTGTATCTAGGAGTAGGAGTAGACCTTTTGATATCAGTCCAAGATGTTCTAGTTATATAAGGGGTAGAGTAGAATAGCTCACGAGAAGAAGTTTTATAAGTGATCCCATTTCAAGTGTCTGTTGTAAAAAGGATTTCTTGAAACATGTCGATTTTATGTTTTCTTTGGAGAAATCGAAGAACTATTTGTTAATGAATAAAAGCATGCAAAATTCATATTTAGTGGGGTGCATTCAATCTACACTGGTAGGTTATGATTATCATATTAGGTATTTATTTCTCTTTTGAAAATCTTTCAAAATGTTTCATTAAATCGGTAATTTTCGTCTATCAAGAATCCAAGATATTTTGGAAAAGGATCTACATATTATTCATAAGTTCATCATAAACGAGAGTTTGGGCCACTAGAAAACACTGCAATATCATTGTTGCAAGACTTCTCTTCAAAACATGGAGAGTTTTTTCCAAATAGAGATACAATACATATTCCAAATAATTTATCATGACGAGAATTATACAACTTATACAAGGAATATGCCAAAGTTGTTGAAGGAAATGGTCGTTTGATTACATATCAATATTTAGTGCAGATATGGAACTAATAATTCAACAATGTAAATATTCCTAAGAAGACAAGGGTGGGGGTTTGTCGTACATTTGCTTCTCTAAAATAGAAAGGAATAAATGTCAAGGAGCAGAAAGAGGTAAGCATTCGTAACATTATTATTTTAAATTGTATAGTGATCAACTATGAAATGTATTTATTAATAGCTTTATTTTATTTTATGTGTAGATTCCATTGTCAAAGAACTTCAAGAGCATCATGAACAACAAACAAGTTAAAGGAAAAAGTTGTACAAGAATCAAAAGAAGTGTTATGATAATCCAAATAAATATTTGGGTTTGGTAATTGATGGTATGGACCAGAAGAAAACCATTCTTCCACAGTTTGTTCGTACACCCAAAAAATTGTAGGAGGAAAATTTTATCCAGTTTCATTCAGTTGGTTGTATGGACTTCACTGGGAGAACATCACCAAGAGTTTACTTCATAGCTCCAAATATCCATAATGATGTAAATCTGAAATAACCATAATTCATGAGGTAATTTCTCATTGGTGTGGTAATATTCTTGAAATGTTGTATCTACAATTAGACAACTCTCAACGTCAAAACAAAAATTAGATTGATTTTGGATATCTAAACATGCTTGTTGAATTGAGAATTTTTCATAAGGTAAAGGTTTGTTTCCTTATTGATGGGCACACTCATGGCCATATTGATCATATGTTCAGTCGTTTTTCAGTAACTTTGAGGAGGGAGGATGTCGGGAGTTCGCCATCATTAATTGAATGTATTAGGAAATCATATATGACAGAGCCTATTTTCCATGTGTTAGAAGAAATTGTTGAAATGTGAAGGTTTATTCCAGGATCGCATTGTTAGGAGAAATGCGTTGAACAACTTAATGAAATTAGCCTCCAACATCAATTTTGTATCAATTTTTTTTTGGGAAAACACTCATATGGGGCAAGAAGTACACAACTACTACAAAATGGGCACTGTCATCATGTTTCGAATTTTTCAAGTTTATTCTAGATCATCCAATATTTGCAGCAAATATATTTTTATTACAATCATTTAGTGAAGTTCATAATGCATGAAGGAAGAAGATAGATATAGATTATTCTAAATGCGAAGAAATAAAAAAAAACATTAGATATACATATGAATACTTTGATGTTGTTGATTCAGTTTGGTGGGAGTATTGTTTCAATGATCATAGTGATATCATTTTAAGTCCATCAAATGAAGATATGCTTCTGAAGAATCCATTTATTTGGCCAAAAAATATGTCAAATGAAAAGGAGGAAACAAACATTGTTGAACAACAACAATCACAAGGTATTATTAATTCTACACAGGTGGAGGAAAGAGAAGTGTATATGGGTTCCAGAGAATCTCGTGCTCAATGTGAAGCCATGGAAGACCTTTACAGGGGTTCAATATAGGATTTTAAGGAGGGTTTCATGATCGCAAGGTTACCACATAAATGTCTGCATGGCTGTCCATTATGGGTTTCCAAGGTTATAAAGGTCATTACATAAAATGAAGATGTTACAAGTGTTGAAGTACATTGGTATGCCACAAACACACACCCATTCAATGGTGTGTACACACCAGAGATCATAGTTGATAAAAAAAACTGGTGGAAATAGAAAAATAAATGGTACAAATATAAATCATCACCGCATAGACCTACTAAAATTAGAGGTAGTTGACATACTTTTTTATGACCTCAATATAACAAAGAGAGGAACTCTTCGCTCTAGGAAGATAGAGATTTTGAAGAGGTTGTTACCAAAATAAATAGTGTTTAGATGAAATTCTACTTAACCCGGTCATAGATCTAGAAGAATTTTGAAACCTCAAGTGCTGGGCATGCATATTGACTGAGATGGGGAACTAGTTGATAAAAGAGAAGAATATGGAACATCTTCATCTACATCTAGTCATTCATCTGAAGATGTGAATTCTGATGGTGTGTAAGAAAATATGAGTGATTTTTAATTAATGTGTAAGTCATTCTGTATAAATAATGTTTGCATTGAGCAATGAAAATGATATTTTAACTTCCATATGATCTTACATGAAGTTATGAGACATTTTTATGTTTATTGGATTATCTATTTTAATTATGATGAATTCATTATTCTAAAATATTTTCAACGCAATAATAACTTGAAGAGATATTTTATGTTTCATTGGGATATTTTAGTCATATAATTTTTTCATAATATCACGGTTGAAATATGTTGAAAAGTTAATGTTTTTTAATTCTATGGGTGGAAAACTGTGAAATATCTTTTATCTTTAATATTATGGTTGAAAACAATTAGAATTTTAGGTATTTTTAGCGTCATGGCAGTATATGTTAAACAAAATGGACAAAAATTATTGGAATTTAAATGTCTTTGAAATCCCATTATTTTATATTTAACGTCGTTACTAAAAATATGTTTAAATTGTACCCCGAAAATAAAAATAGTATTATAACACCAACATTGGTGTGTTTTTTCCATTTATTTGGCACATGAAAATTGGTTTTACTTCCATTTTTAAAAAATGTTGCAAATTAACCTTGAAAAAAAATAAAACCTCATTCTGAGGTACACACTTTTCATTTTTGAGTTTTGTTTCATGTTTTTCGAGGATTTTTTTGGCTAGAGTTCCTGGTTTCAGTTTATAGTTCCCGTTTCAAAGTTTACGTTGTTTATATTAGAATTTACAAGAGTAGTCAATTATTTTTCTTGGTTATCATGCATACTCAGGTTCTATGTTGAGTAAGTTATAATTATTCACATTCAGTGTTTGTTATTAGTCCATATTCTGCAAGTCATTGCCTTAGTGGTTTCTTGTTTTTTTTCCTATGGATGTGACAAATAATAGTGTATCTTATTTTTCCATTGTTTTCAATGTTGTTTATATTACTAGTGATGGAGATCATGTTTAATTTAGTTTTATGTACTTTTGGCACTGTCTAAACTTATTTATCCATAATAATAAATGAGGGTGGACACTATAGGGGAGAATATTCAACATGTTAGTATTGTTGTGATTTTTTCTATTTACTATGACTTGATGTGGAAAATGGTGAAATTTTACAGTGTAAATAATAAACATAGTCACCAATCAAACGAGAACTGTTACCTCAAAACGAGAACCCTAACCCAAAAAAACTCAAAAAACATGAAAAAACAACTCAAAAATGAAAAGTGTGTCTTTCAGAATGCACTTTTTTTAGCGTCAAATTTCAACGTTTTTTTTTTAAATTATGCTAAAAACTAATTTTTTTCTTGAAAAAAGGATTGAAAAAACACCCACAAAACAAAAAAATGTTGATCGTAGAATAACATCGCCAATTTTTTGTGTGCAAAAAATAGCCTGAAAATGAAAAGTGTTGACGGTAGAATAATGTTATCAATTTTTTTGTATGCAAAAAACACCTTCAAAACCAAGAGTGTTAATGTTCGAATAACGTATTTTTCTTTTCGAGGTAAACTTTCAACAATTTTAATAATGAAATTAAAGATAAAATACCATGACTCTCAAAAACCTTAAAATTTCAACGATAAACATGGCATTAAAGATCAAATATCAAGTCTTAAAATTTCAACGATTTTAGGCATGGTATTAAAGATAATCTCGTATTGTATCTCCAAAAAGCCTTAAAGGCAAAATATCAGAGTTATGAAAATAAAATTCCAATAATTTTAGGCATGGTATTAAAGATAAAATATCACTTGTAAAAATAAAAAATAAAATAAAAATTTCAAAAATAAAATAAAAAAGGGAAAATTTCAAAAAAACATACAATTTAAAGAAAAAATTCAACTGAGATTTTTTTTTTCAAGTTTAATAATAATAACAATAATAATAATAATAAATCACATAATTAAAAAAATGATAAAACAAAAAATTCACAAGTAATTAATTTCAAAAAAATTATTTTAAAAAAAAATTAATTTAAATTAAAAAAATAATAATGATAAAAATTAAAATTAAAAAATATTAAAATTTAAAAGAAAATTTAAATAATAATACAAATTTAAAAAAAAAGTATACAAATATATGAAAATAAACATTTTTAGAATAAAAAAATAACAAAAATCATTTTTTTTATGTTTAAAAAAACTTTAAAAAAATTAAAAAGATAAATAAAATAAAAAATGAAATAAATAAATAAATAAGTAAAATTAAATAAAAAAAATAAAAAAATTAAATAAATTTAAAAAAATTAAAAAATTGAAAAAAATAAATTAAAAGAAAACAAAATAAAATATATAAAAAAAAAAAATGTGTTTGTTGACTGCTCGATAGGCCGAGACATGTCGGCCCAGGGCGGCATGGGTCGATTATGGGAATCGACCCCTGCCGCCCTAGGGACTGGCGGGAAACTGCCCGTCGGTCGAGCCGCACAGCCCCTAGGGCAGCTGAGGTCGATTCTGGGAGCTCTTTCGTCGCCTGTCAACTGACGTTGGCAATGGTGGGGGTGGATTCTGAGAATCGACCCTTGTTCTAGAAATGACTCAAGGTAGAACAAAATGCAACATTTTCATCTTAAACAAAAGGAATTTATTCGAAACAAAGACGATTCCATATTTAAAAAGAAATCATAATATAAAGGGGACTAGAATTAACAGTATTACCCTACACAGTTCAATAATAAATACAAAATTTCCCCATAATGATTCAAATTGCTCAAGAACAGGAATGTATGAAGCAAGACAAGTTTCACATATAAATGACTAGGATAAACGAAAATCTTTAACAAGGTTGAATAGAACTTACCATAACAGAAAAATGACAATGCAAATGATTAAGGAGGAAACACTGTGAGTTTTCTTCCATTCGGTCTCGGATTCTCGAACACCATCACGGAACAAAAAACGTAAACCAGAAAATGCAAGAACTAAAACATTTGAATGATAGAAGAAGTTAAAATGATATGCAAACCATAAATTCATGCAAAAATCCCACCATCCACGTGTTGGATGATCGAGAGTAGAGAGACGTTTTGGAGATGAGTACTGAGAACTCCTCGATCCCATTAAAATCAAATCCCAAGAAAAATCATAATTATGTTTGAATTAAAAACTGAGGTACCATATCACATGGGAAATCTCAAAACTTAGTAAATGTGACGGGTGAAGGTCGTGTCTAGCTATTAAGTCACCTGGGCATACAAATTAGGAGTACGAAAAATTAAATGACTTTGCATTAATAGCTCGAAAAACCTAGAAGGTGTCATTCATATACGAATGAGGGTTTAAGGGTTGGGAGCATAGATTTAATATTCGTTGGGTAAATCATTAATTGGAATGTTTGAAAATGATCAATCAATCAGTATAAGCCATATAAATGATATGCATGTTAGATAGAGAGGCCTAAAAACATAATTTTATGCCTATGCATTGATTTATAGAAAAATAGGTATAAGGAGGAAGTAGAAGAAGAGATAAAATACCTTTGTTATTAGTAGTATAACTTCGTCATCTTTCAACGAAATTGAAACTATGAATTTGTGGAACTAAAATCAAGACATTGTCGAATTAAGATAGCGACTTATAAGCACAATTAGAGTATTGGATAATTAGTTCAGTCAATTACATGAACTGTCAATTAGTCTTAAACTAATGTGAGTATTATGAATGAAAAAAATAAAATAAAATTTTGAGAGGTATTACAAATGGTATTGGAGCATTAGCTAAAACACTTGGAAAATTATGTGCTCCCACAGAAATTATATGCTGTTGTAAAAGGTTTATGAATTTTAAATTTTGCTAATGTTATTTTCCTGTACAGTGAACCGCACTGAAGAATACAACTATGAAGCATGACTGAAGGGGATGAGCTATATGTAGATCTGGGTGATGGAGAAAACACGCCAAATCCAAATGCTCCATTGATGGCTATGTTTCATAGAATGCAATGAGAAATGGCACAGCTCAAAAGCCACAATGACAAGCTATATTTAGCCAGTGAGGAGAAAAACAGACTAATAAGGGAATTGAATTCTCAGAATAACCAGGAGGGTGAAGGTTCTAGAAGGAAGAGAAAAGAAAGGGTCAACTTCTCAGAAGATTCTGAGAAAGATGATGCCTTTAGATAACAGTCTAGACAAAAGAAGGAATTGCAAGGTGAATTTCGGAAAATTAAACCTCCCTCCTATGATGGAGAAAAAGAAGAAGATGCCGAGGCATGGCTTCTGAATATGATAAAGTACTTTCAGGTTTACGAATATGAAAGTAACTTAAGAGCCAGGTTGGCTATTTATCAACTGCAAGGTAAGGCTACCTTGTGGTGGGAGGAAACAAAGGTGCTGCATGCCATTGATGAGAAAGTGGTGACTTGGGAGGACTTTCAAGTCAATTTTAAAAATCGATACTTGAACGAAAGATACTATGACGACAAAGAAAAAGAGTTTCATGAACTTAGATTGAGACAACTCATAATCGATGAGTTTGTAACCAAGTTCACAAATAAGTTACATTATGTATCTTATATCAAATAAGAGAAAGAAAAGGTACAAAGGTTTTTAAATTGTTTGCCTATTGTTTATAAGGAAAAGATAGAGTTCAATAACCCAGAAACAATGGATGAGGTAGTATGGAAGGCTCGATTATGCTACCAGTAATTCAAGGGTAAGACGGAGCAAGGAAAGAATTGGTCAAACAAAGGTGATTTCAGTGGAAAGAAACATAAACCAACCTATTTGAAAAACTTTGGTAGGAATCACCACAGAAAGAAATTTAGTAATGTGAGTGAAAATCAAAATTTTCAATCTCAAACTGGATCAAAACCAATGAATGGGAATAATAAAAAGGGAGGGACTGTTAAAATGAGTGAACATTTGAGTGTTGGGGTTGTGAAGAACCTCATTTGTTGAGGGACTGTCCACACAGAAATATCCAGACAGTGCAAGTATTGCGTAAGGCCACTATAGCAAATGATGTAGCCAGGAACATCCCAAAAATCAGTGCTGCCTTACAAGATCGTCAAGCAGCACACCAGTCCACCATGGTTGAGATGCAAGGTATGATTGTTGAAAAATATGTTATAGTTTTAATAGATCCAGGTGCATATTTGAGTTATCTTAGTCCTCAAATGGTATAAAAGTGCAAATTAAAGTCAGAGAAGTTTCAGCATTCTTGGCTAGTATAGTTAGCCACTGGTACAAAATGAAAAGTAACTCACAAGTTACCTCAAACTACCATTAATCTAAATGGATACCAAACAGAATTAAATTTAAACATTTTATCATTAGGGTGTTATGATGTCCCGATATGGATGGTCAGGTTAGAAAAACAAAAAGCTGCGATGAATTGTTTAGACAAGACCCTAAATTGCATTGATAAGGACAGAGAAGCTGTAATAATCAAAGGGATGCCTAAACCCATATCTGTGAGGAAAATCTCAGCCCTTCAGTTAAAGAGAATTTCTAGAAAAGGTTATCAGGTGTATTTTGTACATGTAGAAGAGTTAGGACAGAGAACAGAAGAAAATATGCTAGAAACATTACTAGTGGTAAGAGAATTTAAAGATGTTTTCCCAGATGAAATCCCTCATGTCCCCCCCCAAGAGAGAAATCGATTTTTCAATTGATTTAGTACCTGGAGCAACTCCAGTTTCTAAAGCCCCATATATAATGAGCACTCTTGAATTAATGGAGTTAAAAATGCAGCTACAAGAGTTGCTGGACAGAGGTTACATCAGACCAAGTGTATCCCCCTGGGGAGCACCAGTACTGTTTGTGAAAAAGAAGGACGATACCTTCTGAATGTGCATTGATTACCGTAAATTAAACAATCTTACAATCAAAAACAGATATCCATTACCAGGATAGATGACCTTTTTGATTAAGTTAGAGGGGCAACACTATTTTCCAAGATTGATTTAAGGACTAGTTACCACCAGTTAAGGATTAAAGATGAAGACATCAGAAAGACAACATTTAGAACTTGGTATGGACACTATGAATTTGTGGTCCTACCGTTTGGGTTGACAAATGCACCTGCCAATTTTATATGTTTAATGAATAGTGTCTTGAATAAATACTTAGATAAGTTTGTGCTAGTATTTATCAACGACATTTTAGTCTATTCAAAAATTGAATCAGATCATAAAGAACACCTCAGAATTATTTTTCAAACTCTCAAAGAAAATCAGTTGTATGCTAAGTTTAGTAAATGTGAGTTTTACAAGGATAAAATTCAATACTTAGGGCATATAATTTCTGAACAAGGGTTGGTTGTAGATCCTGAGAAGATAAAAGAAACTAGATAACGGCCTGTACCTACGGATGTCTCATCTATAAGATCCTTTATGGGAATAGTGGGATACTGCAGGAGGTTTGTATAAATATTTTCATCTTTAGCCTATCCCATAAATTCACTGCAAAGGAAAGGAGTAAAGTTTGAATGGACTATAAAATGCCAGAATATTTTTGAACAATTGAAAATGAAACTTACTACAACACCTATTCTTAAGATTGCAAACCCAAATCAAGAGTTTGTAGTATGCGCAGCTGCTTGCGGAGAAGGATTAAGGGGAGTTCTTCTACAAGAAAATTATGTTATAGCGTATGAATCTATAAAACTTAAGAAGCATGAACATAATTGCAATGTGTATGACCTCGAGCTAGCTGTTGTAATACACACTCTCAAGATGTGGAGACACTATCTTCTAGGAAATAATTTTTTACTGATGACAGATCACATCATCCTAAAGTATTTCTTCACTCAACTAAACCTGAATGCTATACAAGCTAGGTGGTTGTCTTTCCTTAGTGAATTTGACATGGAAATAAGACAGATCAAAGGTAAAGAAAACAAGATTTTCGACACCTTAAGAAGATATTCTTGGAAAAATATAAGTAACATTGGGATTAGTGTCAACTTTAACATGGAGGGACTGGTTCAAAGGGTAGTGGATCAAGACCAAAACTATGAGAAAATTTAGACTCAAACGATGAAAGGAAATGAAAGGGTATACACAAAATCAGAAGGGGTTGATTTTTTATAGAGATAGGTTGTACATCACTAATGTAGAATATTTAAAGTAGGAAATTCTGGATGAATATCAAAAAAAGCCTTATTCTGGACATCCTGGATGCCAGAAATTACTCACAGCTTTGAAAAAGAATTTATTTTGGCTTGGAATGAAAAAGGATGTAGCAAACTACTTGGCCAGATGCATTGAATGTCAACAAGTAAAAGTGGAACATCAGCATCGAGCTCGATTGTTAAATCATTTACCAATTTCAGAATGGAAATGGGAAATTGTTTCTATGTACTTTATAAATGGTCTACCAAGAACCAAATATCATCATGATTCTGTGATGGTTGTAGTGGACACTTTAAATAAATCTGTTCACTTTATACCAGTTCACTCCACTTTTGGGATAGCCCAGGTAGCGACTGTGCTCATGAAAGAGATTGTGAGACTACATGGAGTTCGTAAAATGATAATTTTAGATAGAGACGCAAAGTTCACTGCAGCTTTTTGGAGGAGCTTATTTAGAGGCATGGGTACTAAACTGAATTTTAGTACTGCCTACCACCCCCAAACTGATGATCAAACCGAAAGGACAAACCAAATTCTGGAGGATATGTTAAGAATGTATGTGATGGATAGGCCAACCAAATTGGAAGACTACTTACACTTAGTAGAATTTTCCTACAACAACAGCTACCAAACTTCCATAAAGATGAGTCTGTTTGAAGCACTTTATGGTAGAAAGTTCCACACTCCCTTAAGTTGGATTCAACCTGAAGATAAATTGGTACTTGGTCCAGAAGATTTGCAGGAAATGAAAAAAGTGGTTAGACAGATTCAGAAAAAGATCAAGACAGCTCAGGACAGACAGAAAATTTATGTAGACAAAAATGGAGTTCACTGAGAATTCAATGTGGGTGATCATGTATATTTGAATATTAAGCCTAAGAAGAGAAATTTTCACACCGCCATTTATGCAAAATTAGCTCCACGATATTGTGGACTATTTGAAGTGCTGGAAAGAGTGGGACCGGTGGCCAATAAATTAGCCTTACCCATTTATATTAAGGTTCATGATGTGTTTCATGTCTCTTTATTAAAAAAATATGTACATGATTATGCTTACGTGATTGATTGGAATGTGATTCAGGTGAAACTAGAAGGGGAATTCCTTCCAGAGCCGCTTCAAATATTGGAGCGGGAAGAAATTGAACTTCAAAACCAGAAAATAGCTAGAGTAAAAGTGTAGTGGAGGCACTTTACAGCTGAAGAGGCTACTTGGGAACGAGAAGCTGAGATGATGGAAAAATACCCATCATTGTTTACACAGTGAATTGTTTAATTTCATTTTTTCAACACCGAGGATGGTGTTTGTTTTTAGAGGGGGTATATATAATACCCCTAGTTTCTATGCTTTATAATTGACAATTGAATAAGTCCAAAAGGGAAGCGGACCCCAATGGAGAACTAATATGTGAAATTATATTTATTTATTAATAAAAATAAATAGAAAATTTATGTGTGGACTGACTAGATTGAGAATGGAGATTTGAAAACCTAACTTCATGAGGATGTGGATAAGGTGATGAGACTTTCTCACCCCTTCTAGAAATCCTTGGAAGGAAAGTTACCAAAAATTTGATTTGGAGATAAAATATCAAATTTCCCCAATGAAGAGGAAAGTAATTGGGAAGAGGAAGAAAATTTTGTACAAGAAGGAAAGAAAAATTTAAAGTACCTCAATGAGGGAAAGCCTAGGCAAAGCAGGAAGAAATCATCCTAAAATTTCTGGACGCAAAAATTGGAAACAGGCTTTGGAAAGCACTGCTTAAATAATTTTCTCCAAGATAGACAAAGGGTTGTCTATCACTGGAAGCAAAAGGTCTCAGCTCGGGGGTGAGTTATGGAAATAGAACTCTAAGGTTGGGAGGAACTAGTTATAGAAATTGGTATGCATGCATAACTAGTATGTTCTATTAAAGTTCTATTGATGCTTCAATATGTGTACTAAATTAATGAAGTAGAATGTCAGGCATGTATGGATACAAGTTATTACAATTGAATATTATAGAATTATTTTAAAATTAGATTGTTAATGGTTTCCAATTGTCAAAGTGAAGCCACACATTTAACCGAATTGGTTACCATAGTAATTCCAAAACAATATAGTTGTATGGGTAGAAATCGATTTAGTTTCAACCACCAGAATCTCTAAATCTGAGCACAGATTTAGATCTGAGGTTAAGAGAGCTAACCGAAAATGACATTTGGTATAGAAGAAAATAAAATATGGACTATTATCTAACAACATTGAATATAGACATCTCTTGTGAAGATTTAGATCTAATATAACATTTTACAATAAAAGCATGATATAGGGTTATGTATGTGAAAAGAAAAATATTATTGTACTAATATGAAATAAATCGAAGTTGATATACATGAGCAACCCTGTCATAATATATTATAAATATGTTCATAGCTGTCTATGCCTATCCTATTTAAATTAATTATTTAGAAAATTATACAATAGTGAGTGAAGGAAAAGAATCATTGTTATATACAAAACCATAAAAATTATTAGCTGAAATGGTAAATTTGAACTCAAAATTCTGAAGGATTTCATATCAGCATAAATAAGAAACAATTTTTATACAAAACTTATGAACCAAGATTTGTTTCGATGGAAGTAGACTATTAGTTGGAGACTAGTGCAGCATTTTCCATAACTGTGATAAATATTATAATGCAAAATGTTAAAGAGGCTTCTAGACTGATAATTATGTTAAGAGATTTAAAACCATACTGTACTGGAAATTTTCAGTATACCGAAACCATAGATAAACAAGAGAGAAGAAATGCCTATTTTAATACTGCCACTATAAACTGTAGAGAATGCAATAAACCCATACTGAATATATATGTATGCTGGAAGATACAAATATATATATATATATATATATATATATATATATATATATATATGCAGGTATAAAACTACTATGAGCTAATTGTGGCCACTATTTATATTAATATGTCATCATATCATAATGAAAATTATTGAGAAATGAAGAAATAGTATAACGAAAATAGTTCAAATCCATATGGCTGTGTACCTAAATTAATTCAGAAATCAAAACTTGACTCGCCTCAAGCTGTGGAACTAGAGAGAAAAAAAAATTAAATAAGAACTAATTAAATAAAATTACACAGTTCGGATTTGGGGATAAACCCAGAATGTCCTTATACATATGAAAATAAGTTTTTAAGTAAACACTATAGCTGGGCTACTATTGTTCTAATGGAAAAAATGTTAAATGGACACATCGGCAGAATGCCAGAATAGGATTGCAATTCCGAATCAAGACCAGAATACTAATAATGAACCTGTGCAAGAAATTAGCACTCGGTTAGTTGAAATAATGGTTGTGAGATTGAAAATCATTGGCAGTATAAGCTAGAACCAATCCCAAGTAAACGATACCTGAACACATAGAACAAACAAAATTAAAAACCAAGGGATATTATGTGGATTTCCAAAACAAATAAAGACTGTATTCATTTCATAATTCGTAAATACAACTATACCTTACGAGTGTTAAACACATGATGGTCTCCATAGTATGCACATTGAACCGCTATGAAATCAATAGAAATTCTATTGGAGAGTATATTAACGCACTATGTATAAACAAGGAAGGATAACTTGGTTTTTTTTTAGAAGGTTATACCTTTAACAGTCGAACAAAGAAACGAAGTGGATATCCATTGAGCATGGTAGAAGTCGATACTGACAATCGAGTTGTGTCATATTCCCCACGAGGAGAAGGGTTAACTCTATGACTGGGAAAATTCTCCCATATGCAAGAAAATAGAAAAAAAAACAAACCAAAGAACGTAAGCCATGATTTCGACTTGGAGAAATCAGAGGCTATGGGAAGCAAATGGGTCGAAACGACTCAAGCTAGAAAAAAATGTAACAGTTTCATATTAAACAGAAGGAATTTATCCGAAATGAAAACAATTCCAGATTTAAAAAGAAATGATAAATAAAGTGGATTGGAATTAACAGTATTACCCTACACAGTTCAATAAGAAATACGACATTTCCCCACAACTATTCGAATTGCTAAAGAACAGGAATGTATGAAGCAAGACAAGTTTCACATATAGATGACTCTAGGATAAACAAAAATCTTTAACAAGGTTGAATAGAACTTACCATAACATAATTTAATGACAATGCAAATGATTGAGGAAACGATGTGAGTTTTCTTCCATTCGGTCTCGGATTCTCGAACACCATCCCAGAACTCAAAACGTAAACTAGAAAACGCAGGAACTATAACATTCGAATGACAGAAGAGGTTAAAACGATATGAAAACCCTAAATTCAGGAAAAAATCCCACCATCCATTTGTTGGATGACCGAGAGTAGACAGACGTTTAGGAGATGAGTACTGATAACTCCTCGATCCCATTGAAATCAAATCCCAAGAAAAATCGTAAATTATATTTGAATTAAAAACTAAGGTACCATATCACATGAGCAATATCAAAACATAGGAAATGTGACGGGTGAAGGTCATGTCTAGCTATTAAGTCACCTGGGCATACGAATTAGGAGTGCGAAAAATTAAATGACTATGCATTAATAGCTCAACAAACCTGGAAGGTGTCATTCGTATACGAATGAGGGTTTAAGGGCTGGGAACATAGGTTTAATATTCGTTGGGTAAATCATTAATTGGAATCTTTGAAAATGATCAATAAATCAATATAAACCATATAAATGATATGCATGTTAGATAGAGAGGCCTAAAAAAATAATTTTATGCCTATGCATTGATTTATAGAAATATAGATATAAGGAGGAAGAAGAAGGAGAAATAAAATACCTTTATTATTAGTAGTAGAACTTCGTCATGTTTCGACGAAATGGAAACTATGAATTTGTGGAATTAAAATCAAGACATTGTCGAATTATGATAGCGACTTATAATTACAATTATAGTATTGGATAATTAGTTCAGTCAATGACATCAATCGTCAATCAGTCTTAAACTACTATGAATATTACGAAGGAAAGAAAAAATAAAAAAAAATTGAGAGGTATTACAAGTAGGAGAATTGAGGAAGGAAACTAATTCATTAATATTTTTAAACGCCTTCAAAGTTCAGATAAGACATGATGCAATATTATCGGCTTCTTAGGTTATTTTTCCAACATCTTCAACGACTAATGTTTCATGTATTTAATCAATTTTACAAGAGTGACTTGGCATAGTGTTTACTGTAAAAGGAATCAATTTGTTATTTAATTTTTTCACCGATGTTTTGTGAGTTAACACGGTTTTGACTACCATCCAGAATAAAACTATTGAATGGTGACATATGATCGTGCTTTGCAGGACATGCTACAGGGGTTGGACGTTGAGCTAAATGTGTTGATTTATTTTTTATTAAGTTAAAAATAGGGACTGTATGATTATATATTTTAAAAAGATTATGTCATCGTGGAGATTGTTTTAAAAAATCAATGTGTATATATGGAATTTCAAGGACTCGCATAATTCCTCACATAATTATTTAAAAGGTGCTAGCTCCATGGAAGAGCACCTACCTTATAAGAAGGAGGTTGGTGGTTTGATTTCACTCTTCCCTGACATGAATTAATCAATGATATTGTATATATTTTTAATTTTGGTGGTCATTTCTTAAATGCATGCTTAAAATTTTTTGGTTTCTAGAGAGAAGCTTCCTTTCCACCACCTTATACCATATTAGGTTACCTAACAGGGGTTTACTCCACCCATTAGGATACGAGATCATAACATAGTGCGAAACTACCTAAAATTCCCAGTTCTCAACGAAGTCACCAAATCAACTGTTTCATTTCATAATTGAAGAAATGATCTCCCTTTCGTTTATTTCAATGGCAGGATATTTTTTTGGATTCATTGTATTATATTATCTCTAAAGATAGAAAAATTATGGTGTATCGTATTTAAATATAATTTTTTTTTATCTCTAGAGAGATAATAGCTATGATTAAAGAAATATTTTTCCTGTAAATACAATATGTATTTAGTCCCAACTGTTTTCTCTTTAGAGAAAAATATGAAATTTTCTCCTAATACACTCACTTAAAGACAATATACATGTTTTTTTTGTCTCAACTTAACACAATCTACCCAAAAATTATCTCAGATTTGTCTGAAAACCCAGATTTGTGTTGTAGTGGAAGCTCATAAACCATGAAAAGTAGCCCAAAAAACTCTGTGATTTATTTGACAATAAGAAAACTAAGGAGCTTGATGAAAAGTGGGAGAATGGTCTTTGTGATTAGAGGTTATAATTTAGGGTGGGACCTCCCTCACGGATTCATGTTTTGACTTGGTGATGGCCAACTAAGAAGAAATATTACAATGAATCTAAGCCTATTGTGGGGTGGAATGTGGCTTACCTTTCTTCGGGTATGGGAAGCCTTTTGTCTATCATCAAATAAGTAACCATACTAACATAAATTTTTAATGTAAACTATAATTCATAATATGGAAACTATGTCGATGGATTGTGTATTTATGAATTTCCTACTACATAGATATTATAGATTGTGTGCTATTTTCTTATGTTAGGGTAGGATATATATAGCTATAATAGGCACCATAGCTATGTAATGTTAATATGCTTACTTGTGTAACTTTATATGATTTTACGATGGGCCTAAGGTAGAAATGATGGACTAACCTCTAGTCCTTGTTAATGTCTATATATTAGATGTTACAGGCCCCCATAAAATAAAAAGGATGAGAAGGCTATGGAAGCTAACCCCTCAGTATCTTGGATAGCCATGATGACTAGTTTCCAATCGAGAGATATTAGTGAGTTTAATCAATAAAGTTTGTATAACTTAGGTAGGGCATATATTCCCTATGTCTTGTGTAGATATTATAAGGTATTTTTGGTGTTTTAGACTTAGAATCAAGGACTCTATCCTTGAGAGGAAGGTAATGCCTAGATGATATTTTTATTCATAAAAGATCCAACGAAAAGGGTTACAGATTTCAATAAAGAATTCTTGAATGGCTACATAGTATGTTGATGGATTTGAAGAGATCAAATGTACTTCAAGAGAAGGTGTCTAGCCAATTAAGTAAGCTAAAGGATTTCACAACCATGATGCATGTTTGTTTATAATAAAAATCATTAGAAGTGCCTCCTTAGTTAGGAGAATAGGTCTAAAGACCTTAGAAGAGGAAAATCATATGTAATGTCTTATGTGAGTTCCTGTGAGAAGTAAATGGTTACTACTAGTGAGGGTGGGGTGCTTAGGTGCCTTTTTGTTTGGGAATGATCTCCATATGTGAGAAGTATTCATTCACTTCCCTGTCAAAGTCATTATAACCCCCTCGAGACCCATCTACCAACTTTCCGACCATGGAGAAATTTGAGGATTGAAAAATTTTTAGGATGGAGAGAAATTTTGGGATGGATTTCATTAGAGAAACAATGTAAAAAATTCTTGATTGGAAGGCCTCATCCTAATATCTTTGTCATATGGATAACTTGAGGGCCATGACTGAGAACTATATAAAAAGGAATATATAGTTTTCTTCTTTCAAGCATTCGAATTTTGATTTTCAAAGATTATAGAATGCACTAGAGTCTTCTGGAAACTCGTAATGTAGATAGAATATGAACTTCTATAGCCTAATCAGAAGTTAGGGAATTATTGAGTGTTGGGTTGGGAGATTGAGAGGTCAATGCCAGATATTTTGTAGGAATCATAAGATTAACTACTTGATTATAAAACAATCCACATTGTCCATTAGTCAAAGGTGATGCATTGTTAAATATTGTTAAGTGATGGATATCATGTTTGGATCCTCAGGCCCTCATATGAGAGCTTTCTTCCAATTTACCAAATTTGATAAGGGCCCTAAGGTTGTAGATGATATTGTGGCTTTAATGTTTCACTGACATAAATATTACATGACACTAACATGATTATGATGTGGCACTAATGTGGTAGTCATATGGCATCAACGTGGATGTTGTGTGACATAAATGTGGCATAGACTTGAATATGACATGTTGTTAACATGGAAAAATTATGTGGAAAGTTAATATAGATTAGCATGTGAAATGGTGCTAACATAGAAATTGGATGACAAAAAAAGTGACATGGTTACTAGTTGTCAAGAGGTCGGCTATTGAGTGTTGGTCTATTGTGAGGTCTGAATCCTTATTTTGTGCTTAAATCACAATACTAATAGAACTTGGAATAGATATAGAGTTCCATTAGGTAATAATGGTTATGATACTTTCATAATAGAGAGGGTTGGCTATTAGCTAATTCACTAAAAATAGTAGCAAGGTATGTCTCGGTGGCTAGGGGCCTCAAGAAGTAAATAGTTAGATGAAAATATATTTGATTCAAGAAGTATTAGAGGATTTATTCCAAAGGTATAGGAATCAAAAACTATTAATCAATCATTTTATGCATAAATAATTACAATATTAGCACATACAAGTTGAATCCATCAATGAACATCTTCCACTCAATTAAAACCCTTATTTGATAAATACTTTTAGACTCTTCACTTGTTCGATTGAATAATCCTCATTTTTTTATCCTCTTTTCCTTTCTGTGTAGTTCTCACATGATGTTAAGAATTAGTGGCTCATCTAATATAGAAGGACTTATTCCCACTTTTGAAATGTAAAATAAGGAGTCATTATGTCCACTTTCATTCCATTGGTTGCTAATATGCCTATTCTCGCTTTTATGTGCCATACATTAGGTGTTTCTATTGGGGGAGTACCTTTAAAGTTAGTGGAAGGTCCTTTGTTGGCCACAACGGTACTACCTTGTTGACCACGACGGTACTAAGTGAATGACATAGGTGGAACTAACCACATATAGACCATGGACAATATTAGTAAAAAAATTTCATAGATTTACTTATTTTCCATGCTTTTCCAATAAAATATTCTCCACTTTCCTTTTCCTTTTTTAAATGATTCACATAAATTTTATAAAATAAAATTATTTTATGCTAAAAATCTTGAGAATTTTATAGAGTATATAAAATTGTTATATTTATAGATGAATATGACCAAACAATTTAAGTAGTTAGTAGGGTTTTTCATGATTTCTACACCTTACGATAAATTTTCTTGTTTAAAATTTTTCGTAATGTAGACAGTTAAGAAGATTCTAGACAGCCTCAAACCTAGTGCTAACTCAGGGTGGAGGAATGCAAAATCCATAAATGTAGATGGATATTAGCCTATAGTACCAAATATTAGGACGGTTTAAAGACATGAGATTCAATCCTTTTAGCTTTGTACTTGTTTCATGGTTGTTCAAGGCATATATGAAAGAGATGTTAGGCAATAGTAGATGAGAGGAATAAGATTTTGTAGCAGCCAATTAGACCATAATGTCAAAAGAAACTTGGTTGTAAGTGGCTCTTTCTTTGTGTTTACATTTTCAATACTAACTAAAACAAAGAAGAGCAACGAGGTTACCTTCTAGCTAGGTTTCTTGCTATTTTAAGTTCCCTAAGATGCATATTGTGTTCATTTGTGTGGATGATTTGTTGATTTACATGTTCTTTGGTTTTCATATTTTAGTTACTCTCATAAATTTTAGTAATAAAATAGTTCTAACAAATACATATTATACTTAACCCCTAATCTCTATGGTCCATAATCCATATAACTCATAACTTTGCTATTTTAATTTGTTCTTATGATCCATAACCAATATATCTTTGGCCTTATTATCTTACTTTGTTTTTAACTAAATTTAATGACCATGTTATTTTGTTTAAATGAAGAATTTCATATATTATTTATAAAAAATATCCTTTATTCACATTGAATTGATAAAATTTTAAAATTATTAAATCTAATATTCTCCAGATTTTACATTTCGTTACGGTTACTTCTATCCCTATCAATGCATGCAACGCTTATCACTTCTCACTATTATCTTTTAAGGTAAATATTATAATTGTATAATAAATATTTTAGGCATGGAATAGTTTATGATTTGTTAGCCGATTTCATAATAACTACATGACATATCACAAACAACCACCATAGTTGATGTTGATGACAATGTAGGTGGATACAACCTATTTACGAAAACAATAATAGAAAGTGGCATGTTACATTCTTTTTAACAGTTAAGTTAATCCAAACTGCTTGAAATGATTAGTTCCACCCCTTCAAACGGCTAGAAACCAAACGGCTATAACAATTAAAAATTAAATTAATTTTCAATGTCAAAAAATACAGATAAGTAATTTTATTTAAGATAATTAAGAATACAAAAATTGATACCAATTTGAATGTAATGATGAAAAATTAGTATTAGTAGTATTTAGTATTAATTATTAAATTAATGAAAACATTCTAAAAGAAAGATTAGAATTTTCGGATGATGGGAATCGAAATTTGAATTAGACGTCTTTGGATCTTGATCTAAATGTGGGTCATAAACAGCATTTAAATTGAACGTGGATGAGCAGTGGGTGCTACGGTAGGGAGAACGTTGAAAACGAACAGTGCTTTTGTCTCATTCACCTTCGCTCCTTGTCGTACGGCTAACAGTGCTTTTCTGTGCAATATATAAACCAGTTGAGATCACATTGTCTCATTCCCCTTCGCTCCTTGCCCTGAATTCTCGGCTCTCTGTTCTTTCTCTATGTAGTTCTTGGAGCGCTCCTCTTTGTTCTTTGCCTGTATTTGTACTGAATTCCAGGCTCTCTGTTCTTTCTCTCTGTGTTGTGGTGTGGTTTTTGAAGCGCTCCACTGTTGGGAGTCTTGTTTTTATTGTCGTTATATGCATGTTTGTGGATATTAGTCAGAGAGTGACACACAATTTTCAGTCAGAGACTTTGATGGTGGTGTGAATGGCGGGATCTTAGAAGTGGTCTCCAACTACTACGGTGTTAAGAATGTTAATTGTAGGCGTAGATTGGAATTAATTTGGATTTCAATTTAAAAGGGGAAGATCGAGATCCAGATCTGTAGTTTAGTTTCATTATTATATGGTTTTTTGATACTACATTACACTAGATATAAATATTTGTGTTTTTCTTTAGCTTTTTACATCAATTGCAATTTGTTGATTGAATCCTGACTTGTGATTTTTGACTTTGCAGACAAATTGGGGGTGTGAGCAGGGCTGGGATGGGATGTAATAATTTAAATTGGCATTGGATTTCGCTTGGTGTTCAGGTACAAAGTTCATGTTTCCTCTACTTCTGATAAGTACATCTGTCTTTTTGTTTTGTTGCCTTTCATTATGAGAAACAAAAAACATGTTCCTTCACTTACCTGCACCGACTTTAATTTCTTCTGTTCCTCTGTTTGTGTTCTGCAAAACATAAAAAAGAATAAATAAAACCCTTGTATAATGGTGTATTTGTGTGCATTGATGAACGACCCTTTCTGCACATCATCTTTTTCTTTGCTATTCGTGTTGAATTTCTCAGCAAAGAAAGAAAGGAATCGGTTTAATATGTTTTCTTGCCTGTGCCTTAGTTGTTCAGAAGCTATATCGGTTTATAACATTTTAAATCTTCCCTTGATTAGTGTTATAAAAAGACCCAAATTATATAAATCTATTTTAAATAATTACATTTATTTAGTGTGCTTCCTAGATCTTCTATTTCTATGGATTTCTTTGCATTTAGAGCTGAATTTATTTCTTTTTCTCTGTACATTTCAATTTTTTATCCTTTTTTCCAGATAGAATTTGACAGGGACAAAGTTATTTTCCCGTCAAATACCGTTAAAGAATTTTCTTTACCATCAAAATCTTCCTTCAAAATTTGAAAACAAATTGCTCATCAGGGAGTTATTTTCCCGTCAAATACTGTTAAAGAATTTGCTTTACCATCAAAATCTTCCTTCAAACTCTGAAAACGGGTCAATGGTGGGTATGTTTTGAAATTCCATCCGTGATCCCTCCTTTCTCCTTTCAGATTTTCGCCATCCGTCCTTACTACCACCCATGGATCTGAATTATCTCTTTACTTACCTGCACCTACTTTAATTTCTTCTGTTACCTGCATCTACTTTAATTTCTTCTGTTACCTGCACCGGAAATAAAGAAACAGACTAAATTAGTTTAAATTTTTCCTTTGGTATTAATTTGCTATTTCTGGTTCTGAGAAAGACGAAAACGAATAAATAAAACCCTTGTATAATGATGCATATATGTGCTTTGATGAACTGCCCTCTCTGCGCATCATCTCTTTCTTTGAGATTCAGGTTGAATTTCTGCATTTCTTTGTGATTTAATGTGTTGAATTTCTCCCTATATTTTCCTTCTCAGTTTGATTATTTGCTCGTTTTCCAATCTTTAATATATTCTTTAACTTGGTTATAGTTGTAGATTCTATCCATCTTAGAAGCTCTGCTCTTCTATATTAAAGCCACCAGCCTTAACTTGGTCATAGTCGTAGATTCTATCCATCTTAGAAGCTCTGCTCTCCAGAGAAAACTTAATCCGTTCATTTCAGTTTTGAAGATTCTCTTCAGAGAAATCAAAATCGGTTTTGCGTAACTTTTCCAAAACATAATAATTTTTCTAAAAATTTAGTTCTAGATTTTTGGATTTTTTAAAATGATTTTCAATTATGTTTTTACATTTTAGAAATATGTTTTTTATCTAAAAATATGTTTTTTCATTTATATTTTATAACTTATGTTATATTTTGTTTTTACTTTTATTGTGGTTAAGTCTAATTTACTTTAAATTGTATATTCATACATTTAATTTATTTAAAATAAATTTTGTTATATTTAAACTTTTATTAATAGCATTTAATTTAATTTGTTTTTTAATGATTTATTGTTTACTCTAACTTATTTTTTTTAAATGATTTCTAAATTTAAATATTTAATATGTTATTCAAGTTCTACATTATATTTTAATAATGATAAAATGTAGTATGGTGTATTTTTTTAATTAAAATAACATAATATACAAGAAAAAATATTTGCATTTATATAATATAAAATGATAATACTTTTATATGTAAATATATATGATAAAATGCATTATATTTTATTAATAGTACAATGTAGTATGGTATATTTGTTTTAATTAAAAAACATAATGTAGAAAGAAAAAAATGTTTGCATTTATATAATATAAAATGATAACATTTTTATATATAAAATTAAATTTCACTGTAGGCTAGAGTAGGATAGGCTTGGCTAGAGTATGCTAGAGAATGCTATGCTAGGTTAGACTAGAGTAGGCTACAGTAGGCTAGGCTAGGCTAGGCTTTGCTACACTAGAGTAGGAAACAGTAGGCTAGGCTAGAGTATGCTAGAGTAGGATAGAGTTAGATAGAGTAGGCTAAAGTAGGTTAGGCTAGAGTACTAGGCTATGCTAGATTAGGCTAGAGTAGGGTAGGAAAGAATGGGGTAGGTTGGAGTAGGCTAGGCTAAGCTAGAGTAGGCTAGAGTAGGGTAGGAAAGAATGGGGTAGGTTGGAGTAGGCTAGGCTAGGCTAGAGTATACTAGGTTAGGTTAGGCTAGGCTAGAGTAGGATAGGCTAGTATAGGTTAGGCTAGGCTAGGCTAGGATAGTGTAGGCTAGGCTAGAGTAGGGAAGGTTAGGCTAGGCTAGAGTAGGTTAGGCTAGAGTAAGCTAAGCTAGAATAGGCTACATTAGGTTAGGTTATGCTAGGTTAGGCTAGGTTAGGCTAGGCTAGAATAGGTTAGCTTATTGTAGGTTATGCTATCTTAGGCTATTGAAAGTTAGGCTAGGTTAGGTTAGGCTAGAGTAGGTCAGGCTGGAGTAGGTTAGGCTAGGGTAGAGTAGGCTAGAGTAGGTAAGGCTATAATAGGTTAGGCCAGGCTAGAGTAGGTTAGGATAGGCTAGATTAGTCTACGCTAGAGTAGTTTAGGCTAGGTTAGGTTAGAGTAGGTTAGGCTAGAATAGGCTAGGCTATATTAGGTTAGGATAGGTTAGGCTAGGCTAGAGTAGGTCAGGCTAGGGTAGAGTAGGCTAGAGTAGGTTAGGCCATGCTAAAGTAGGCTAAGATACGCTATGGTTAGGCTAGGCTAGAGTAGGTTAGGCTAGGTTAAGCTAGAGTAGGTTAGGATAGATTAGGCTAGGCTATAATAGGTTAGGATAGAGTATAGTTTAGTAATGTAGGTTAGGTTAGGTTAGGCTAGAATATATTAGGTTATTCTAAACTAGGCTATGGTAAGCTTGAGTAGGCTAGAGTAGGCAATGATAGAGTAGGGTAGGTTAGAGTAGGCTAGGCTAGAGTAAGTTAGGCTAGGTTAGGTTAGGTTAGGCTAGACTAGGTTAAGCTAGGCTAGGTTAAGCTAGCCTAGGATAAGATAGGCTAGGTTAGGTTAGGCTAGGAAAGAGTAGGCAATGTTAGGCCATGTTAGGGTAGGTTAGCCTATAGTAGGCTAGGCTATGCCAGGCTAGGGTAGGCTAGGGTAGCTTTGCCAGGCAAGAGTAGACTAGGCTAAGATAGGCTTGTATAGGCTTGGCTAGACTAGAGTAAACTAAGCTAGCTTAGTTTAAGCTAGGTTAGGCTAGGCTAGAGTAGGCTAAGATAAGCTAGGCTAGGCTAGATTAGGCGAGGCTTGGTTAGGCTAGGTTAGGCTAGAGTGGACTAGGCTAGGTTATGTTAGGCAAGGTGAGAGTTGGTTAGGCTATGCTAGAATAGGCTAAGCTAGGTTAGGATTGATTAGGCTTGACTAGAGTAGTGTAGAATAAAGCAGTCTAGGCTACAGGACACACTAGGCTAGAGTAAGCTATACTAGACTAAAGTAGGCTAGGTTGGGTTAAAATAGAGTAGGCTCGTTAGGAAATAGTAAGCTACCCTAGCAAAGAGTAGGCTAGGTTAGGAAATAGTAGGCTAGGCTAGGAAAAGTAGGCTAACCTAGAGTAGACTAGGTTAAGGTAGGTTAGGGTAGTTTAGGGTAGGGTGCGATAGAGTAGGATAATCTATGTTATGTTAGGATAAGATAACCGAGGGTAGGCTAAGCTAAGCTATACTAGAGAACGATAAGCTAGAATAGGCTAGGCTAGACTAGGGTAGGCTAGCCTAGATTATAGTAGGCTAGTTTAGGCTAGGCTAGGCTAGGGTAGGGTAGAATAGGCTATGCTAGAATAGGCTTTCCTAGGCAAGATTCATCTAAGCTAGGAAAGAGTAGGGTAGGATAGGCACCAGTAGGCTAGGGTAGGCTAAGTAGACTAGTCTAGAATAGGTTAGGCTAGAGTAGACTAGGCAGTGTAGGGAAGGCAGGAGAAGGCTAGGTTAGGATAGGATTGGCTAGGGTAGGATAGAGTAGGCTAATCTATGCCATGTTAGGCTAGGATAACCTAAAGTAGGCTAGGGTAAGCTAGGCTGGAGTAGTGTAAGATAGAGGTTTCTAGGCTAGGGTAAGCTAGGCTAGACTAGAGTAGGCTTAACTAGGGTAGGGTAGAGTAGGCAAGAATAGGCTAGGCTAGGAAAGAGTAGTCTAGGTAAGGAAATATTAGGCTAGGCTAGGCTAGAGTAGGCTAGGGTAGGATAAGCTAGGCTAGATTTGGCGAAGCTAAAGTAGACTAGGCTAGGCTTGAGTAGTCTAAGGAAATGTAGGATAGGCTAGGGTAATGTAGATTAGGTTAGGCTAGAGTAGGTTATAATAGGCTAGAATAGGCTAATCTCTAGGTTAGGCTAGAGTACTCTAGGAAAGAGTACTCTAAGCTAGAGTAGTCTAGGCTAAGGTAGGGTAGGTTTGGATAGGATACCACAGAGTAGGCTAAACTAAATTAGGCTAGAGTAGGCTATTCTAGAGTAAGGTAGGAAAGGGTAGGTTAAGTTAGGATTGAGGACGCTAGGCTAGGCTAGGCTAAATTAGTTTTGAGTAGGGTAGGCTAAGCTTGGCTAAACAAGGCTTGAGTAGGTTGGGCTAGGCTAGGCTAGAGTAAGCTAATCGAGGCCAGGCTAGGTTAGAGTTGGGAATTTTAAGCTGATTTAGACTAGGATAGGCTAGAGTAGGTAATTTAAGAGTAGGCTAGCATATGTTGGACTAACCTAAGCAAGACTAGGCAAGGTTAGGCTTGTATAGGCCAGACTATGCTAGCATAGGCTAGGGTATGCTAGGCTAACATAGGCTAGAGTAGACTATGCAAGGTTTGAGTAGCCTAAGCTATGACTAATTAGGTTAGGCTATTTTAGGCTAGAGTGGGCTATGCTAGGGTAGCCTAGGAAAAGCTGGGCTAAGCCAATCTAGGCTAGGCTAGACTAGGCTAGGCAGTGTACAAAAGGGTAGAGTAGGATAGGCTAGTCTAGGCTAGGCTAGGTTAGAGTAAGCAAGGTTAGGATAGGCTAGGATAGAGTAGACTAACATATGCCATGCTAGGTTAGGCTGACCTAGCGTAGACTAACTTCTCTAGGCTAGAGTATTCTAGGCTAGAGGAAGCTAGGGTTAGGTAAGCTACACGAGACTAGGGTAGGATTGACTAGTACATGGTAGAGTAGGCTAGGTTAGGCTAGGTTAGGATAGAGTAGGAAAGAATAGGTTAGTCTAGAATAGGTTAGGATAGGAAAGTGTAGCCTATTTTAGGTAACAATAGGCTAGGCTAGGCTAGAGTAGGGTAGGGTAGGGAAGGGTACACTAGGTTAGGCTAAGCTAGAGTAGACTAGGTTATGCTAGAGTAGTCTAGGCCAAGGAAGGGTAGGTTAGGATATGATACCATAGAGTAGGTTGAGCTAGACTTGGCTAGAGTAGGCTATTATAAGGTAAGGTAGGCTAGGGTATGCTAAGCTAGGCTTCAATAGGCTAGGTTAGGATAGGATAAAGTGGGCTAGGTTAGAGTAGGCTATCATAGGATATAGTAGGATAATCTACACCATGGTAGGTTAGCCTGACCTAGAGTAGAATAAGCTAGGCTAGTTTCGAGTACTCTAGGCTAGAGGAAGCTAGGCTAGGGTAAGCTACGCGAGACTAGAGTAGACATGACTAGGGTAGGATACAGTAGGCTAGGCTAGGCTAGAGTAGGCAAGGATAGGTTAGTGTAAGGCTAGGATAAGAAATTCTAGGATATGTTATGTAGTAGTAGGGTAGGCTAAGCTAGAGTAGGGTAGGGTAGGGTGGGGTACACTAGGTTAGGCAGAGCTAGAGTAGACTATGCTAGGCTTGAGCAGTCCAATGTAGGATTAAGGTAGTAGTGGGATAGATTAGTAGTACGATAGGGTAGGTTAGAGTAGTTTAGGTTAGGCTAGAGTAGGTTAGGCTTGAGTAGGTTAGGATATGATAAAGTAGGCTAGCCTCTAGGTTAGCCTAGAGTACTGTAGTAAGGAGTAGTCTAGGCTAAGGTAGGGTAGCTTAGGCTATGAAACCATATAGTAAGCTAAGCTAGGTTACTCTAGAGTAAGGTAGGGTAGGGTAGGCTAAGTTAGGCTTGAGTAGGTTAGGATAGGCTAGGCTAAAGTGGGCTAGGCTAGAGTAAGCTAATCTAGGTTAGGGTAGGGTAGAGTTGGGAAATATAAGCTAGGCTAGGCTAGGCTAGGTTAGGCTAGATTGGAGTTGTCTATGCTAGATTAGGTTATTTTAGAGTAGGCTATGTTAGATTAAGGCTAGGTAAGGCTAGGATAGGTTAGGCTAGGTTAAGCTAAGTAAGGGTAGCCTAGGTTTGGCTAGGTTAAGCTAGGCAAGGTTAGGTTAGGCTAGGCTAGGTTACGTTATGTTAGGTTAGGGGATAAAAGTCCGAAGTTGGGTTACACTTTTGTGAAAATCGGGGGCGGAAAATTTTTTTTCTCAATAATTTGACTAAAATTTTGTAAAATTTCGTTCGAACTATTAGAGAGTTCGGCCAAACTTTTGAAATTAGTTCAGCCGAAGTCATATTGTCGTTTACATTGACGGTGTACTGACGGCGTGAGAAAACAGAGTTTTGGCTGGAGATGGGAAAACCGATAACAAAAGTTCGACTGAAATTCTAATTTGGGCAAACTTTTAAAATAGTTCGACTGAACTCGTATTTTATAAATATATCAGCCTGCAAACTTTTATAGGTTTCTTGTGCACATCTGTCTTGCGCTTCTTTTTGTTGTTTCTTTGTTCACATCTGTCTCGTGCATCTTGTTGTTGGTTTTCTTTTGCACTCTGTGAAGGTAATTTTGTTGATTTTCTCTTCTTTTTTTTGTAATTTTGTTTTGTTGATTTTAATTTAATTGTTAGGATATTCTGACACATAGGCAATAGTTAAGAATAACTTAGTCTAGTGTAGAGTTAGGTAAAGTTTCTTTCTTTACCATGTACATTTGTTACTTATAATCTGACGGTCACGATTTGTAGTGATCTGATGGTTATCTCTCACATTGGTATTAACAGCACTTGATATGTGGCTCAACACTCGATTGGTCCATGATCTCTCTTTAAAGAGCATGGCGGGTCATTTTTTTGGTAACCGTTTATGAGAGAAACATATGTAACTTTTATTTTTATATTAATAAATTCGTTGAACTGGCCGCGTTGGCTCAGGGCCTGGACTATTTCCCTCTTTGAGGGTTTTAACCACGTGATTATACTGGTGTACTGATTTTTGATCTGTTTGTGAGTGGTGACCTTTGGTTCTTGATCTACGGAACTTACCCTGTAAATTCCTATATTAATTTAATTTAATTTTGTTCACAAGGAATTTTGGTTTTCATCTTCAATGACGTCTTCAGGGATCGCTAGGCTTCGTCCTCGTTGTGGCTTCATCCTCGTTGCGGCTTTGTCTGTGAATTTCCAGGTATGTATCTATGTATCTCTGCTTATTTTCTTTTAGGCAAGAAAAATACTTTGGGTTTATATAATGTACCAGGGAAAGTCACTTATAGTAGTCAAAGTACTTACAAAAATTTCACTTACATTTTCACTTGTTAATTCAAAATCAAAAAACTAATTTTCTTACAGTATTCTAGACCTTTACATTAATATGTTGTGAATCTTCTTTCAATTGTACTTTCCAAAATGGATCAAAATAACAAAAACTGACAGAAAAAACATATATTTTACTATCCCTACATATTCTATTTAACTATGACATCCGCTCACTTATAGATTTCCTTCCTTCCTGTTCCTGTAAAAAAAATGCATCTTTAGAGGGAAAATTGTTGCAGTTATCAGAGTCACCATTACCCCCAGGCTTATCACTATCTGCAGGAATAGCAGAAATCTTTCCGATGCCAGGCAAGAAACTTTATGAAAATTCTTTGTCAGTGTTCAACCTATGAACACTATTAGTCTGAATTGCAGTTATCAGATTCACCATTACCACCAGGCTTATCACTATCTACAAGAATAGCAAAAATATTTCTGATACCAGGCAGGAAACTTTCTGAACATTATTTGTTAGTGTTCAACCTATGAACATTATTAGTCTGAATTGTAGCTATTAGAGTCACCATTACCACCAAGCTTATCACTATCTGTAGGAATAGCAGAAATCTTGCCGATGCCAAGCAGGAAACTTTCTGAACATTCTTTGTCAGTGTTCAACCTATGAACACTGTTAGTCTGAATTAGCCCAGGAAAATCTGATAAGAACTCCTTATGCAAAGGTTGGTAATTTATTCCAATCATGGATTGGTGCTTTACTCCAAGTGTGTTAGATGTTGAAATCACATCATCCCCAAGAGAAGACATAAAACTCTTACCTGAACCCTATAGCGGTTTTGTTTCAATATGACCAACTGTAAGACTCCAAGATGCATCAGAGGACTCTCTAGGATCACAGGCAGATGTTTTGATATTTGCAGAACATGAAAAAAGTATTAGGTACATAGATGGGTGGGTTTGGAAATGTCTTTCACATGAAATGTAATAGGGAATGGATTTATGGAAACATTTTATAAGATCAAGACTAAAACAATGAGAGAGAGAGAGAAAAACTTTTACATTCAATGTAAAACACATGCATTAACTTATAATTGTTATATTTTCCCTTCTTCCCAACTTATTCCATCCCTTTAGAAAAATCCCTTTTAATGAAGGAGATATATCCATAGTGATCCACTGATATTTTTTCACCAACAACTATTCCAT
The DNA here is from genome assembly GCA_034641835.2 of Pinus albicaulis. Taxonomy (NCBI): domain Eukaryota; kingdom Viridiplantae; phylum Streptophyta; class Pinopsida; order Pinales; family Pinaceae; genus Pinus; species Pinus albicaulis. The sequence goes on from JAXQQM020086694.1 coordinate 287,352, forward strand.
TTTGGACTTATACATCACAAAACTATGCTCATTGAATTTATGCATCTATATCTTGGAACTACCTAGCTATTTTATTACACCATAGGAATAATTTCTATATATATGCCATTTTAATGGGGTCTATCATATTTTGAGAAAAACACATTAGCCATAAAGGTTTCCCATTGAAACCAAAAGTGATTTGATACAAAACATAGGTTTTAACCTTATATAGTTAATTGTTTCAAACAGATTCTTAATAAAATGAAAATATTTAATGTAAAACACATGCATTAACATATAATTGTGACATTTTCCCTTCTTTCCAACTTAATGGAAATCCTTCTATAAAAATCCCTTTTAATGAAGCAGATATATCCATAGTGTTCCACTGATATTTTTTCACTAACAACTATTGCATTTTGGGCTTGTATATCTAAAAAATATGCCCATTGAATTTATGCATCTATATCTTTAAACTACTCAACTGTTTTATTAAACCATAGGAATCATTTTGATATATCTCCCATTTTAATGGGGTCTATCACATTTTGAGAAAAAACACATTAGAGATAAAAGTTTCCCATTGAAACCAAAATTTATTTGATACAAAACATAGGTTTTAACCTTATATAGGTAATTCTTTCAAATAGATTCTTAATAAAATGAAAAATATTTAATGTAAAACACATGCATTAACATATAATTGTGATATTTTCCCTTCTTTCCAACTTAGTGGACATCCTTGTAGAAAAATCCCTCCCTTTTAATGAAGTAGATATATCCATAGCGATCGAGTGATATTTGTTCACAAACAACTATTCCATTTTTTCCTTTTATATCTCAAAAATATGCTCATTGAATTTATGCATTTATTTTTGTAAACTACTTGAAACTATTTTATGACACCATAGGAATAATTTCGATATATCTCCCATTTTAATGGGGTTTATCACATTTCGAGAAAAAAGACGTTAGCCATAAAATTTTCCCATTGAAACCAAAAGTAATTTGATACAAAAAAAAAAACACATTAGCCATAAAATTTTCCCATTGAAATCAAAAGTGATTTGATACAAAACATAGGTTTTAACCAAGTATATAGTTAATTGTTTCAAATGGATTCTTAATAAAATGAAAAATATTCAATGTAAAACGCATGCATTAACATATAATTGTTATATTTTCCCTTCCTTCCAACTTAGTGGACATCCTTCTAGAAAAATCTCTTTTAATGAAGCAGATATATCCATAGTGATCCACTTATATTTTTTCACAAACAAATATTCCATTTTGGACTTTTATATCTCAAAACTGTGCTCATTGAATTTATGCATCTATATTTTTAAACTACTTCAAACTATTTTATTACACCATAGGAATCATTTCGATATATCTCCCATTTTAATGGGCTCTATCACATTTTGAGAAAAACACATTAGCCATAACATTTTCCCATTGAAACCAAAAGTAATTTGATACAAAACATAGGTTTTAACCTTACATACTCAATTGTTTCAAATAGATTCTTAATAAAATGAGAAATATTCAAAGTAGAACACATGTAAATTAACATATAATTGTGACATTTTCCCTTCTTTCCAACTTAGTGGACATCGTACTAGAGAAATCCCTTTTAATGAAGAAAATATATCCATATTGATCCACTGATATTTTTTCACCAACAATTATTCCATTTTGGACTTATCTCGAAACTATGGTCATTGAATCTATGAATCTATATCTTTAAACTACTCAACTATTTTATTTCACCATAGGAATCATTTCGATATATCTCCCATTTTAATGGGGTCTATCACATTTCGAGAAAAAACACATTAGCCATAAAAGTTTCTCATTGAAACCAAAAGTGATTTGATAAAAAAACATAGGTATTAAACTTATATTGTTAATTGTTTCAAATGAAAAATATTCAATGTAGAACACATGCATTAATATATATAATTATGATATTTTCCCTTCTTTCCAACTTTGTAGACATCCTTCTAGAAAAATCCCTTTTAATGAAACAAATATATCCATATTGATGCACTGTTATTTGTTCACCAACAACTATTCCATTTTCGACTTGTATATCTCAAAACTATGCTCATTGAATTTATGCATATATATCTTTAAACTACTTGAAACTATTTTATTACACCATAGGAATCATTCTGATATATCTCCCATTTTAATGGGGTGTATCATATTTTGAGAAAAAACACATTAGCCATAAAAATTTCCCATTGAAACCAAAAGTGATTTGATACAAAACATAGGTTTTAACCAAGTATATAGTTAATTGTTTGAAATAGATTCTTTATAAAATGAAAAATATTCAATGTAAAACACATGCACATTAACATATAATTGCGATATTTTCCCTTCTTTCCAACTTAGTGGACATCCTTCTAGAAAAATCCCTTTTAATGAGCCAGAGATATCCATAGTGATCCACTGATATTTGTTAATCAACAAATATTCCATTTTGGACTTTTATATCTCAAAACTATGCTCATTTTTTCCCAAAAACGGCTTTTTGGGGCACTACCCTTGAACACCTATGTGTGGGGAATTTTTCATCTATATGAAACCCTAAAGTGGGGGTCCTTTCCACCCATTTTATTCCCACCACTATGCTTAGAAAAATATATAGTGCATGGGGATATTCACATAAAGAATATAAGACATACTGAACATCCAATAATTCTCCTTAATGTGACCATCAATGTTGCAATGGTTAGAATTATTTCTAATACCCTTGCATCGATGTGTAGTGGCTATTTTATTCTTATCCTCCTATTTCTAGTTCTTATTTCCCTCCTTCAAAGCTTGTTGGTGCTATTTTTTCTTCAAACTACTGAAGTAACATTTAATTTTCCCTAGATGGTTTCTAGATAATGTGTGTATACACATGACTCATACATTATCCTTAGCTTGGAAAGAATCGATTGTTTTTGTAGATGCTTATATAGACCCCACTTATACTTAAGGAGTACATTTGGGTTCTTGGGAAAGATATCCAATAATATGACCATATTTTTGAACTTAGTACACTCCTATACACCTTTATGTCTACATAAAGTAGTGTGAGTGATTCCACGCATCCTCTACACACTTCATAAGGTATAATTCAGACATGTAGTGTTAACTTCTACGAGTCTATAGGTAGAGTCTGTAAAGGGCCGAGTAGCCTCTCGATATCATATTTTATGAAATGTGACATATCTAGTAAATGCCCCTACAGTCAATCTATAGAATATATATAAATATAAGTTCTTCATTTTAATATCCATAAAACACAACCACTTTAATGAAAACTATGTACATGTGTCATTTCTCCCATAAATTCTTAGGCAAAGTTTGTAAAACATACACGTCATGTTGGTTTTCTCCCATTAACTTTAAATCATGTTATTTGTAAGTGCATAAAATAATTTTTCAAACCATGTAAATGTCATTTCTCTCAAGCTTTAAGGCCTAAAAAATGAACCTAAAGTGGCTAAACTCTCATAGGATTTTGAACTTCCATAGGATTTTTGTCTGTCTATTTAGTTTTAACTTCTACAAGTTCTAAAGGCATAGTTTGTAAAGGGCCAAGTAGCCTCTGGATGTCATCTTTTCTCAAATGTGACATATCCAGTAAATGCCACTACATTCAATCTCTATAAAAGATCTAAATAGAAGTTTTTCATTTTAATATCCATAAACCTCAACCACTTTAAGGGAAAATGTATACATGTGTCATTTCTCACATAAATTCTTAGGCAAAGTTTTTAAAGAATACATGTCATGTTGGCTTTCTCCCATTAACTTTAAAGCATGTTTTTTGTAAGTGCATAAAATAATTTTGCAAACCATGTAAATTTCATTTCTCTCAAACTTTAAGGCCTAAAAATAGAACTTAAAGTGGCTGAACTGTCATAGGATTTTGAACTTCCATAGGATATTAGTCTGTCTGTTGAGTGTTAAATTCTAAAAGTTCTAAAGGAAGAGTCTGTAAAGGGCCAGGTAGCCTCTGGATCTCATCTTTTCTCAAAGGTGACATATCGAGTAAATGCCCCTATAGTCAATCTTTGTAACAGATCTAAATAGAAGCTCTTCATTTTAATATCCATCAACCTCAACCACTTTAAGGAAAACTGTGTACATGTGTCATTTCTCCCATAAATTCGTAGGCAAAGTTTTTAAAGCATACATGTCATGTTGGCTTTCTCCCATTAACTTTAAAGAATGTTTTTTTTAAGTGAATAAAATAATTTTACAAACCATGTAAATTTCATTTCTCTCAAACTTTAAGGCCTAAAAATAGAACCTAAAGTGGCTGAACTCGCATAGAATTTTGAACTTCCATCGGATATTAGTCTGTCTATTGAGTGTTAAATTCTAAAATTTCTAAAGGCAGAGTCTGTAAAGGGCTAGGTAGCCTCTGGATCTCATATTTTCTTGAGGGTGACATATCTTGTAAATGCCCCTACAGTCAATCTCTGTAACAGATCTAAATAGAATTTTTTCATTTTCATATCCATAAACCACTACCACTCTAAGGAAAACCTTGTACATGTGTCATTTCTCCCTTCTCCCATAAAATTTTAGGAAAAATTGAAGGCATGTGTCATTTCTATTTCATTTCTCCCACAAACTCTTAAAGGTGTGACTTTTGACATAACTAGTTGTTTTAGTAAGTGCATATTATTCATTTCTCCCACAAATTGAAGGCTTACTCCCATTAATTCTAGATGTGAAATCTACCATAAACTTTTAAAGTCAAACTTTAAGATAAACCATGCTCATGTCATTTATCTCATGCACATGTGTCATTTCTCCCATGAATTTGCAATAAATTTCAATTTAATATATATTTTTATTGAATTTGTTTTTTTTAGGGATAAAATAACCACTATAAATGGTTGAAAAATGGAAATTGTGCATATATGTTTCTTGTTATCCCAATCCAGGGAAAGAAATGATTACATATGTGCTTTCCAATATTGTGACTAGCAAAGTCATCCAAAGGAAAATGAATATACCAGGAATAACAACAAACAACGAGGCATATTCATTGAATGGTCTAAATAGAAGGGGAACTAACCTTTCAAAAGCGAGAATCTACTGTTGACAATGTTTTTTCTCCAGAAAATCATTCCAAGTTTTTAAAAAAAACTCCAGAAATGTGGATGTAATGTGAGGAATAGTGACAATGAAAGTTCTTATAAAGTGGAAATTATGGAATTGATTTTATGCGGGGTGAATATGAGATACAAACTATGATTCATATTAAAAAATAAAATTCATAATCAAGTAAATGTTATACCATTAATTAAGATAATTTTAAATTGGAAAAAAAATATTAAAAGAAAAATGTTTAGGAAGTTTAAATCTAAATTACTTCCAATATTCAAGATAATATTTTAACATAAATTTTTTAAATAAATCATAGAAATAAAATTTAGAGGGACATACTTCAGGCGAAAATTTTAGGGAAAAAATTTAGAGGGGAAATTTGGAGGGAAATTTTGCATTCTTTCATCTATATATTATCATTGAGAGAGAGACCATTTGAATCATTCAACAACTTATGTTTGAGTGTGATGGATTCCTCTAATACTGAAGTTTCTTTTTAGGAAGCATCAACATCTTTGTCACGTAACAACTCTATTGATATTGATGAATATAATGAGATAAACAGTGACAAAGGGTAGGATGAAGAATTTCAAATAGATAGAGACTGAAATTTTCCACTTAGCCCTAATCCTATGGATTCATTATTAATAACGCTATCCTCTAAATAAGTTCCCAATGTAATGATTTCCATGCTTCCTTTTATTTTTCACTAGGACCTTCACTACTATCCATGATTTTTTCAGAATGAGTAATTTTTTAGTTTTCCTCCTATTGGTTATGATATTTTCGTCAACCAAAGCAAGATCATCATCATCAACTAGAAGGGAGACATTCCTGGACATTTTTTTTTGTTTTTTTATGGCTCTTCTCCTTTCTAACATCAGTTCTAATCCTATCCTCAGTAATGGAAACACGTTATTCATCTTCAGCTTCAACTTCAACATCCTCATTTTCAAAAGTAACATGTCTACCTTTACTAGAATGATCCCTTTGATATAGTCTTGTGGCATCACGAAGTTTTTTTTGTTGCTTCTTTCCCATCTCTTCTTCTTCATGTTCATGGAAAATGGAAACATTCATAATATCTCGCTCTATATAATAAATTCCCCACAACATAATTGAAATGCTCTCAACAAAATCCTATTAAAAAAATGTAATATGTCAATAATAACCAAGTTATTAGAAATATAATGATATAGTTAGAATAATGAAAAACACATAAGTGTAAATAAAAATAATTACAATCTTTTGTGCAATGTTATGTACGATTTATTTGCATATCCTTGAAGAATATTCCCTCCGTGTTATACATCGCCAATGTAAAATTATATCTAAGCTTATCATGTGACTTGGGTGGTTTTGAAAGTATATAAACATTTCCAGAATTCAAAAAAATATATTGGTCTAGTACTTTACCTCCCAGCTCATAAATTTTAGCATCAAAATTGTTACTAGCATATAGATGTAACTGCAGATTTTTACCTTCCATACCTTTCAGAAACCATGCATATTTTGTACGATTCACTTCTTTTGATTTCTTCCGGTATGAAACCAAATTATTTTCTTTTGTGGTGACATCTCCTACATTTTCAGTAATTAATGGAGGTGGAATTCATTCAGCAATATTTTTTGATGGCCCACCTACACCATTAGATGGTGCAATGGTTGACCTTGGTCCAGAAAGATTGACAGAAGCCTTCCTTCTTGCCATTTTCCTACAAACATATATATGTACATATAAATTAGTAAATAATAAAAAATAAATATCTTACATAAACAAAGCCAATGAAAATAAAAAATAAAAACTAAACACACCATAAACATGAAAATTTCCTCGAGGTTTAGTATGCATTTAGATTCATCCAAAATACCAAAATATAAAACCGGTTCCTTAATTTTTTATTTTTTTTTAGATTTTCTCCCTGACCCAAACTATAAAACGAAATTTAATTTTTTTTACAGGTCGTCTCCCCAACCCCCTTGGAAAAAAATTTAATTTCATTTTTTTTTTTTTTGGCCCGATTCTAAGAATCACCCCCCTAAATTTAAAAGAAGTTCGTTTAAATTCTTTTCTTTTTTTAACATTTTCTCCCTGACCTTACTGGAAAAAAAAAAAATATTTACATCTCATCTTCCCAACCCCCTCGATTCTTTTTTTAATATTTTGGGATCTCATTCTTACAATCAACCCCTTGCCCCAATTCTAAGAATCGACCTCCTCCCAGACAGGTGGGCCAACTCCTGGGTTGTTGGGCTTGGGCAGACGCCCGCCCATGAGTGTTTCTGCCCACAACACAGTGTCATGGGTTCTCGTGGTACGGGCAGACACACCCACTGGAGGGAATTTGCTTGAGCCAAATGGTGCCCAAAGGCTATCATTAGGCTCAGGAGGACAATCACGTGTGAGCATGTTCGCTCGCAGCTTGACTCCCGTGGGTCATCGTGTTGCATCTGAATGCACCGATGGGCAGGCGTTCGCCCATGGGTGCATCTGCCCGTAGCATGACAGGACATGGGCTGTTATAATGTGGGCGAACGAGCCCATGGCCAGGTGGTCGTCCGTGCCCAATGATAGCCCTTAGGCACACGCTCGCCCGTGGGCACGTTTTCCTACAGCATGGCATCCCACATGCCCATGGGCAACCATGCTATGGGAAAACATACACTCGTGGGTGCATCTACCTGCATAACAACTGCCCTAGGCCCGGTGGGCACACCCATTAACCCACTAAGAAGGAAGGGGTGCCAATTGCTCACTTGGCTCATAGTGGCTAGGTGCCGACCTCATGTGGGTCCACCCACCATGTTTGTGTCAATTATTTTTAGATTTTAGATAGCATATTTATTTTAGTCAGTTTTTGAATGGTAATATGGATGTAAAAAAATGATTTGTTAGCATGTAAAATATAATTTTCGTCAAATTATTCATTAAATGGTCTAAGTAGAAGGGGAACTAACCTTTCAAAAGTGAGAATCTCCTGTTGACAATGTTGTTGCTCTAGAAAATTGTTCCAAGTTTTTAAACAAAGCTCGAGAAATTTGGATGTAATGTGAGGAATAGTGACAATGAAAGTTCTTATAAAGCGGAAACTACGGAATTGATTTTATGCGGGGTGAATATGGGATACAAACTATGATTAATATTAAAAAAATAAAATTTATAATCAAGTAAATGTTATACAATTAATTAATCTTATTTTAAATTGGGAAAAAAATATTAAAAGAAAAATTTCTAGGAAATTTAAATCTAAATTACGTCCAATATTCAAGATAATATTTTAGTAGAAAATTTTAAATAAATTGTAGAAATAAAATTTAGAGTGACATACTTCAGACGAAAATTATGGGGAATAAATTTAGAGGGAAAATTTGTAGGGAAATTTGCATTCTTTCAACTATATATTATCATTGAGAGAGAGATCATTTGAATCATTCAACAACTTATGTTTGAGTGTTATGGATTCCTCTAATACTAAAGTTTCGTTTTAGGAAGCATCAACATCTTTGTCACGTAGAAACTCTATTTATATTGATGAATATAATGAGAGAAATAGTGACAAAGGGTAGGATGAAGAATTTCAAATAGATAGAGAGTGAAATTTTCCACTTAGCCCTAATCCTATAGACTATGAGCGTAGTAGTGACGAAGGCCAAGATGAAAAATTTCAAAAAATAGAGACTCACAATTTCCACTTAGTCTTAATCCTAAAATTTTTGAGAGAAATAGTGATGAATAGTAGGACAAAGAATTTTCATTGAATAGAAACTCACATTTTCCACTTAGACCTAATCCTAAGGAATATGACAACAATAGTGATGAGTTGAAAGATGTAGAATTTTCAGTGGATAGAGAGTCACATTTGCCACTTACTCCTAATCCTAAGGACTATGCAGCAATTGTGATGAATGGTAGGATGTAGATTTTTCAGTGGATAAAGAGTCACATTTTCCACTTACACCTAATCCTAAGGACTATGAGCGAAATAGTGGTGAATGGAAGGTTGTAGAATTTTCAGTGAATACAGTCGCATTTTCCACTTAGTCCTAACCCTAAGGGCTATGAGAGTAATAGTGATGAATGATAGGATGAAATAATTTCTATAAATAAAGAGTGACATTTTCCACTTATTCCTAACCCTATGGACTTTAAGAGTAGCAATGATGAAGGGCAGAATGAAAAATTTTCACTAAATAGAGAGTCTCAATTTCCACTTAGTCTTAACCATATGGACTAAGAGAGCAACAATGACGAAGTCCAGGATGAATAATTTCCAATAAATTGAGAGTCAAAATTTCCACAGTCCTAATCCTATGGACTATGAGAGAAAAAATGATGAAGCGCCAATTAAACATGGTGAAGAATATCCTCCAAGTCAGTATTTCAATACCATAGATGATGGTATTGAAAATTTTCATGGTGCCAAAGATGGTAATGAATACTTTTCAAACAATGATGGTGGTGAGTTTCCTAACTATATTGAAAATGATCATAGTAAGAATAGTATTTCTCCTAATAAATATGGAAATTCATGTTCAAATAATGATGAAATGATGGAGATGTTTCAAGAAAATATTGTATCTAGGAGTAGGAGTAGACCTTTTGGTATCAATCCAAGATGTTCTAGCTATATAAGGGGTAGAGTAGAATATCTCACGAGAAGGTGTTCTATAAGTGATCTCATTTCAAGTGACTGTTGTAAAAAGGATTTCTTGAAACATATCGATTTCATGTTTTCTTTGGAGAAATGGAAGAACTATTTGATAATGAATAAAAGCATGCAAAATTCATATTTAGTGGGGTGTATTCAATATACACTAGCAGGTTATGATTATCATATTGGTTGTTTGTTTCTCTGTAGAAAGGCTTTCAAAATGTTTCATTCAATTGGTAATTTTCCTCTATCAAGAATCCAAGATAATTTGGAAAAGGACCTAGATATTTTCATAAGTTCGTCATAAACGACAGTTTGAGCCACTAGAAAACACTACAATATCATGGCTGCAAGACTTCTCTTCAAAACATGGAGGGTGTTTTCCAATAGAGATACAATACATATTCCAGATAATTTATCAAGATGAGAAATATACAACTTATACAAGGAAGATGTTGAAGGTGTTGAAGGAAATGGTAGTTTGATTACATATCAATATTTAGTGCAGATATAGAGGAGAGAATTCAACAATGTTCATATTCCTAAGAAGACAAGGATGGCGGTTTGCAGTACATGTGCTTCTCTGAAGAAAAAGAAATGGATAAATTTTAAGGAGAAGAAAGAGGTAAGCATTCATAACATTATTCTTTTAAATTGTATAGTAATAAACTATGAAAATGTATTTATTAGTAGGTTTATTTTATGTTATGTGTGGATTCCATTGTCAAAGAACTTCAACAGCATCACCAACAACAAAAAAGGGAAAAGAAAAATCTGTACAAGAATTGAAAGAAGTGGTTTGATAATCCGAATAAATATTTGGGTTTGATAATTGATGGTGTGGACCAGAAGAAAACCATTCTACCACATTTTGTTCGCACACCCAAAAAATTGTAGGAGGAAAATTTTATCCAGTTTCACTCGTTCAGTTGTATGGTCTTCAATGGGAGAAGATCACCAAGAGTTTAATTCACAACTCCAAATATCCATAATGATGTAAATCTGAAAATAAACCATAATTCATGAGGTAATTTCTCGTTGGTGCGGTAATATTCCTAAAATGTTGTATCTACAATTAGACAACTCTCATCATGAAAACAAAAATCAGATTGCTTTTGGATATCTAAATATGCTTGTTGAATTGAGAATTTTTCATCAAGTAAAGGTTTGTTTCATCCTTGTTTGGCACACTCACGCCCATATTGATCATATGTTCAGTCGTTTTTCAGTAATATTGAGGAGCAAGGATGCTGTGAGTTCGCCATCATTAATTGAATGTACTAAGAAATCATATATGAAATAGCCTATTTTTCATGTGTTATAATAAATTGTTGACATGTGAAGGTTTATTTTGGGATTGCATGGTTAGGCGAAATGCATTGAACAACTTAGAAATTAGCCTCCGACAACAATTTTGCATCAAAAAAATTGATGGGAAAACACTCATATGGGGCAAGAATTACTCAACTACTACAAAATGGGCACTGTCATCATGTTTCAAATTTTTGAAGTTCATTCCAGATCATCCAATATTTGTGTCAAATATATTGTTATTACAATAAGTTAGTGAAGTTCATAAAGCACGAGGACAGAAGATAGATATATATTATTCTAAATGCATGGAAGAAATTAAAAAAACCATTAGATATATATATATATATATGAATACTTTGATTTTGTTCATTCATTTTGGTGGGAGTCCTTTTTCAATGATCAGAGTGATAACCTTTTAAGTCCATCAAATGAAGATATTATTTTGAAGACTCCATTTATATGGCCACAAAATGTGTCAAATGAATAGGAGGAAACAAACATTATTGAACAACAACAATCACAAGGTATTATTAATTCTACACAGATGGAGGAAAGATAGATGTATATGGGTTCCCGAAGATCTTGTGCACAACGTGAAGCCATGCAAGACCTATACATGGGTTCAGTACAGGATATTAAGGAGGGTTGCATGATCGTAGTGTTACAACTTGAAGATCCACATGGCTATCCATTCTGGGTTGCTAAGGTTATAAAGGTCACTACATAAAATGAAGAAGTTACAAGTGTTGAAGTACATTGGTATGCCAAAAACACATGCCCATTCAATGGTGTGTACAAACCAAAGATCGTAGTTGATAAAACAATTGGTGGAAATAGAAAAATAAAGGGTACAAGTATAAATCGACGCTGCACAGACCTCCTAAAATTAGAGGAAGTTGGCATGCGTATTTATGACTTCAATCTAACAAAGAGAGGAACTCTTCACTCCAGGATGATAGAGATTCTGAAGAGGTTGTTACCGAAAGAAATATTGTTGAGATGACATTCTACTTAACCCGGTCATAGATCTAGAAGACTTTTGAAAGCTCAAGTGGTGGGCATGCATGTTGACTGAGATGGGGAACTAGTTTATGAAAGAGAAGAATATGGAACATCTTCATCTACATCCAATCATTCATCTAAAGATGTGAATTTTGATGGTAAGCAAGAAAATATGAGTGATCTTTAATAATTGTGTAAGATATTCTAGATAAATGGTTTTTTCATTGAGAAATGAAAATGATATTTTAACTTCCATATGATCTTACATGAAGTTATGAGTCATTTTTATTTTTGTTGGATTATATGTTTTAACTATGATGAATTCATTTCTCTAAAATATAAAAATGCAACAATAACTTGAAGAAATATTTCATGTTTCATTGGATTATTTTAGTCATATAATTTGTTCATAATATCATGGTTGAAATATGTTGAAAAGTTAGTGCTTTTTAATTTAATGGGTGAAATTTTGTGAAATATCTTTTATCTTTAACATTATGGTTGAAAACAATTAGAATTTTAGGGATTTTTAGTGTCATGAAAGTATATGTTAAACAACATAGACAAAAATTATTGGAATTTAAATGTGTTGGAAATCCCATTATTTTATATTTAACGTCATTACTAAAAATATGTTTCAATTGTACCCAAAAAATAAAAATAGTATTATAACACCAACATTGGTGTGTTTTTTCCACTTATTTGCCACATGAAAATTGGTTTTACTGCCATTTTTAAAAAATGTTGGCAATTCACCTTGAAAAAAATAAAACCTCATTCTAGAATACACACTTTTCTTTTTTGAGTTGTTTTTCATGTTTTTTGGGGTCTTTTAGGCTAGAGTTCCCGTTTTCAGTTTATAGTTCTCCTTTCAAAGTTTACGTTGTTTCTATTAGAATGTACAAATATAGTCAGTTATTTTTGTTGGTTATCATGCATACCCAAGTTCTATATTGAGTAAGTTATAAGTATTCACATTCAGTGTTTTTTATCAGTCCATATTATGCAAGTCATTTCCCTAGTGGTTTCTTGTCTTTTTCCTATGGATGTGACAAATCATAGTGTATCTTATTTTTCCATTGTTTTCGATGTTGTTGATATTACTCGTGATGGAAATCATGTTTAACTCAGTTGTATGTACTTTTGGAACTATCTAAACTTATTTATCCATAGTAATAAATGAGGGTGGATACTATAGGGGAGAATATTCAACATGTTATTATTGTTGTGATTTTTTCTATTTACTATGACTTGATGTGGAAAATGGTGAAATTTAACAGTGTAAATACTAAACACAGTTATCGATCAAACATGAACTATTAACTCAAAACGAGAACTCTAGCTCAAAAACACTCAAAAAACATGAAAAAACAACCCATAAATGAAAAGTGTGTCTTTCAAACTGCACTTTTTTTTAGGGTCAAATTTCAACATTTTTTTTAAACTATGCTAAAAACCAATTTTTTTCTTGAAAAAGGGATTGAAAAAACACCATCAAAATAAAAAATGTTGATGGTGGAATAATGTCGCCAATTTTGTGTGTGCAAAAAAACAACCTGAAAACAAAAGGTGTTGATGTTGGAATAACGTCATCAATTTTAATGTTGGAATAACGTATTTTACTTTTCAGGGTAAATTGTCAACAATTTTTAATAATGAAATTAAAGATAAAATATCATGACTCTCAAAAACCTTAAAATTTCAACAATAAAAATGGCATTAAAGATCAAATATCAAGTCTTAAAATTGTAATGATTTTTAGGCATGGTATTAAAGATAATATACTATTGTATCTCCGAAAAGCCTTAAAGATAAAATATCATAGTTATGGAAATAAAATTCCAATAATTTTAGGCATGGTATTAAAGGTAAAATATCATTTGTAAAATTAAAAAATAAAATAAAAATTTCAAAAATAAAATAAAAAAGGGAAAATTTCAAAAAAAAGCACACAATTAAAAAAGGATAAAATAAAAATTTACAGGTAGTTAATTTAAAAAAAAAATGAAATTAAAAAAAATTAATAATAATCATTTAAATTATAAAAAAAATCAAAATTTAAAAGAAATTTAAATAATAATATAAATTAAAAAAGAAGTATATAAATATATGAAAAGCACATTTTTAGATTAAAAAAAAATAACAAAAATCATTTCTTTTTAATTTAAAAAAACTTTAAAAAAAATAAATAAATTAAATAAATTAAAAAAAGGAAAAATTAAAAAATAATAATAATAATAATAAAATGTGTTTGTTGACTGCCAAACTAGGGCAGTGGGGCTCGGCTGACTGAGACACGCGGCCCCAGTGCAACAGGGGTTGATTTTGGGAATTGACCCCTACTGCCCTAGGGGCCGGCAGGAGACTGCCCGTAAATCGAGCCCCGCATCCCCTAGGGCGGCCGAGGACGATTCTGGGATCTCTCCCATCGCTCGTCGACCGAGCCTCACAATCCCTAGGGTGGTGGGTGTCGATTCTGGGAATCGACCCTTGCCGCCCTGGGGTCACGGGGCTCTGCCAACGGGCAGCGGGACTATTTCCAACTCTCTTGTCTCCCGTTGGCCAAGTCCCATGGCCCTAGGGTGGCAAGGGTCGACCATTGCTGTCTTGACAACACGGGACTTTTCCAGAGGGCGGCGGGAGATCTATCAGCTCTCTCGCCACCGTGACCCCAGGGCGGCAATGGTCGACGCTTCTCGCCCTGGGGCTGCGAGACTCAACCAGAGGGTGGCGGAAGAGCTCGCAGCTCTCCCTCTGCGTGTCGGCCGAGCCCCATGGCCCAAGGGTGGCCGTAAAACCCAAATTTATAATTGTTTATATATTTTTTATTAATTTTCTTTTTTTTAAATATAATTTTTTAGTTTTTAATTTTTGATTTTCAATTTTTAATTTAATTTATGTTTTTTAGATCTTTTATTCAATTTTTTATATAATTTTTATTTAATTAAATATTTTTTTATTTAAAAAAATGTGTTATTATTATTATTTTTAGGTGAATTTTTATTCTTATTTTTTTAATAAAAAAAAACTAATTATGTTTTTTTTTTAATTCTTTGAAAATTCATTTTTCGTATATATATATGTGTGTGTGAGAGAGAGAGAGTTTTAATTTTCTTTTATTTTTTTTAATTTTTATCGTTTTACAGTTTTTATTTTTATGTTCTTTTTAAATTTTAATTATTTTGTACATTAGATTTTATTTATTTTAAATTATTTTTATTATTTTTTAATTTTTAATTTTAATTATTTAATTTTATCATAATTTTTTTCTTTAAAGTACGAGTTTTTTTCCCCTTTCTTATTTATTTTTTCAATTATTTATTTATTTTGAATTTTTTGTTCAAATTTTTTATTTTTACAAATTATTTTTGTATTTTTTTAAACCTTTATTAGGTTTTTTTCATATTTTTTATATATGATTTTTTTCTCACATTTTTTATATTTTAGTTTTATCTTTTATTACCAAGATGAAAATCACCACTCTAAACAAAAAGGATTGATGTTGCTTCAACACTTTCCAAAATTAGCATGAAAATCACTAACATTT